>PVJC01039107.1:0-16429 GCA_004026665.1 Murina feae | reverse complement strand
CCGAGCCTCAGATGCAGCGGGGGGCAGGTCCCCAGTGGCCACACACACACACACACACACACACACACAAAAGGCGCCTGGCAGACTGGGGCCATCATAGGACATCCACTGAGGGGTCCCAGACTGTGAGAGGGCACAGGCCGGGCTGAGGGACTCCCTCCACCCCGAGTGCACAAATTTTTGTGCACCGGGCCCCTAGTATATATATAATGACAGAGGAAAAATCTTTCCCAGATGGGGCAATGGTTCAAAGTAGTTATTGTGAGATATTATGTATAACTGTACAGCAACATACTTTATTTTTTAATTTTTAATTTTTACTATTTTTTATTTTTAAAATATATTTTATTGATTTCAGAGAGAGAGAGAGAGACAGAAACATCAATGATAAGAGAGAGAATCATTTTTTGGCTGCCTCCTTTGAGGATCGAGTCCACAACCTGGGCATGTGCCCTGACCGGGTATCAGACGGTGACCCTCCTGGTTCCTAGGTCAACACTCAACCACTGAGCCATGCCGGTCAGGCAACATACTTTAATAGTGATGTGAAATAAGGGCTTCCCTAGCAAAAGGTAAATTAACAAATTTAATAGAGGAAGAAACATAAAAGAGAACAATGAATGTAGAAGAGACCAGAGCAAAAATGACAAAGCACAACAAACATAAAGACTGAAAGGTAGAAAGGAAAGGGGGCCAGCCACATACCTCAGGGCCCGGGGAACAGTGCAGTGGTGAATTCCCTCTTTCGTTTCCCCTCCCATATATCACAAACAAAGCATTGGAGAAGTCTATAACTAAAAACTGTCAACAGGCACAGACAAAATGATATAAGAAAAGTCTACTCCCCTTAATCAAAGTATCAAGAAAAGTGTGGCCTAACTGAACATACCCTCTCTACTCCAGCCAAACACAAATAGAATACACATTCTCTTCAAGTACCCATGCCACATTCTCCAAGACATACCATATCCAGAGTCATAAAACAAATCTCAACAAATTGAAATCATAAAGCCTAAGTTCTTTAATTATAATAGCGCTGAATCAATAACAAAAAGATAAAACAAAAGTCACCAATACTTGGGAATTAAAAATCCATTTCTATATAATCATGGATCAAAGAGGAAGTCTCAAAGGGAATTAAAAAGTAACAAATATAAATACAACCTGTTGAAAATATGTGGAATATAGATAAAGCAGTGTTGAAAGGGAAATTTATAAACTTAAATGTTTATATTTTCAGAATTAAGGTCTTAAATCAATAATCTAAGCTCCTACCTCAAAAATTAAAAAAAGAGCAAAGTAAACCCAAAACAAGAGAAGGGAGGAAGTAATGAATATAAGAGCAGAAATCAAGGAAACTGAAAACAGTAAACAATAGAGAATAACAATGAAAACAAAAGCTGGTTCTTTGAAAACGATAAAATTGGTAGTCCTCTAGCAAGATTGACAAAGGTAAAACGAAGGCACAAATTACCAACAGCAGAAATGAAACAGGAGATATAACTACAGATCCTGCAGTTATTAAAGGGAAAGGGAATACCACACACAACTTTATGCACATTAGTTCAACAACTAGGATGAAATAATCCAATTTCTCACAAAGCACAAACTCCTACAACTCACCCACTATTAAATAGTTACTCTGAAAAGATAGTAACTAGATCATCTGAATAGTCATATAACTACTACAGAAATTAAAGACATAATAAAAAAGCTTCCAAAAGGAAATTTCCAGACCTAGATGATTTCACTGGAGAATTCCACCAAACATTTAAAGAAAAATTAGCATAATTCTACACAATCTCCTCCAGAAAATAGAAGTGGACATTTTTCAAGTCATTCTATGATGCCAGTATTACCCTAATATTAAAACAGACAAAGACAATACAAAAAAGGAAAACTGTAGATCAGTATTTCTTATGAACTTGATGCAAAAATCCTGAGGGGGAAAAAAAGCATTAGCCAGTCAATTCCTGCAATACATAAAAAGAATTATACCACCACAATTAAGTAAGCTTTACTCCAAGGATGTAAAGCTGGTTCAATATTCAAAAATCATCAGTGTATTCCCTCATATTAAGAAGCTAAAGATAAAAAAATCACAAGATCATATACATTCATACACAGTATGACAAAATTCAACAGTTATTCATGATAAAAGTAGACGGACACATAGATCAATGAAACAAAATAGAGAACCTACAAATAGCCTCACACAACTACAGCCAATTTACTTTTTTTATTTTTTATTGATTAAGTTATTACATGTGTCCTTATCCCCACATTACCCCCATGGCCCCCTCCAGCCAATTTATTTTTTATAAAGATGCAAAACATATCAACAGAGGAAAAATAGTGTTTTCAATAAATGAGTAATTTGGACATTCAAATAAAAGAACCTCAATTTAAACCTCTAACTTCATATGAAACAACTCAAATGGATCATGGACAGCAGGAAGGAGAAATGGACAAATAAGCATCACAGTAGAACATTTATCTTTCCTCTCCCAGGAGTAGAAGAAGCAGACAAAAAGGTGTACAAATATTTTACAATGCAACTGACAACTAAATAATTAAATAGTATTGTCAATTTATATATGGAACATTTATAAACATTCACCATGTACTAGGCCATGCATCCCCTCATATTTCAAGGAATGAGCTTCAAATAGGCATTTTTTGGACCATATTTTTCTCAGGGTAGAAACCTATTAAATAAACTTTTGGAAACTGAAAACACATTTAAATAACTCATGGGCAGAAGAAAAAAATGTCAACTCTTAGAAAACACTTAGAACACAATGCACCAAACCGTAGTGAACTTTAAGACCTTAACACTGACATGAGAAAAGAGCAAATCCTGCAAAATAATGAGAGAATTATCCAACTACAGTTAGACAACCGAGTGCATCACTGACCACACAAAATTCCCCAACACTCACCCTCCCCAGGGCCGCATCCCTGCGAAACGCCTCCGGCACAGAGCACTCAGATCCTCCTGACAACAACTGTTCAACCGTGGCTGAGAACCACAGCCGCTTCCGGTCACCACCCCTAGCAACGCCCCTTCTCGGGATTCGGAGCGTCTCAGGAAGGGGGCGTGTTTCTGCATATGCGCAGAACCACATTTGAAGCCGCCGGCAGCCAAGAGTTAAAGAGATGGTATGCAGTTGGCACCCCTTGATAGCACTGGGGAACATGGCCGCGCCCAGGTATCGCTTACCTCGTCGTGGGATACACCATGTTGAAGGAGTGTCCATTCCCTACTGAGGATGAAGAAGCCTCTAAAGCCACAGAGCCCAGCGGTGGAACTGTGTCACAGGTGGCGGGAAGCACGCTTTCTGAAGGAGGGGTTCTTTGGTCTATAGATTTGTGTAATAATGTTCAGAGAAACCGAGGGCCTCTGGAAAGACCCAGAGGTGCCAGTGCTATCATTTCCTGACATAACACAGGATGGGGGCGGGGGAGGGGGGAGGAGAAGTCAGACTTGTTACAGGCATACCCCGAGGGGAGAAGGGAAAAATCAGGGATGTGCAGCGCCCCCCTCCCCGAGGATATAGCACGGGAGGAAAAAGGGGAGAAGTCAGTGTTAGCTTCCCCTCTGCTGTGCTCGTGGAGGTTGGCTGTGGGGGTTGAATGTTTTCATAATCTACATTATCTTCCACTCCACCTACCAAAAATAAAATAAATATATGTATGAATAATAAAATTTTTAAACTGCACTTTTTATTCTTGACAGTATTGCAGATGTCCCCCAATAACCCCTAACCTTTTTATTTTTTCTTAACCTAATGCAATATGCTAATAAAAACATCTTTAAGAAATTATTGTTTTTATTTCCTCATAAAATAAAACCTATATAGTGATACCCTCTTAGTTTGCAAAATGTTTTAAGGCAACATGGATTCTGCCCTTCAACCAGTTTGCTGCCCCTTCTCATCTCCAACATGGGAATTCTGCAGATGCCCTGCCCTTCTGGAAGATGTCACTGGGGTAAATGGGGAAGAAGTCGTGCTGCCCTTCACCGGGGAATGCTGCTTACACTTCAAAACCAAGTTCAAATATCTCCTCCTCCAGTGAATCCTCCAAAAAGAGGTAGCAGGCTCTGTGCCCTGCTGAAGGCCTTTCAAAATCCTCAGGTGAGGAAGATATTCTGAGGGGACCCCTGTAACCCTGGTATGGGTGTTTTTGTTGAACAAATAAATGAAAGAAGAAATGGAATCAGTGGAAGCACATGTGATATGCATTCACTTCTAATAGAGTGCCAGGAATCATTGTTAATGTTGTTGAGTGTCACAATAGTACTACATTATGTTAAAAATAGGTTTATCTGTTAGACCATTTCAGAGAAGAAAGAAAGATAGAGCCAATAAGCAGTCTTTAATGATCAGGGAAATACAAATCAAGACATGTTGAGATGACATTTTACATCCATTCAATTTGCAAAACTTTTAAGCGATAATGCCAAGTATTGGAGAATGTTAATAAGTGAAACCATTTTTAGAAAACAGTTGGCATTGCCTCCTACAGTGAATATTTATATGCCTCACAATCCAGCCAGTCCACTCTTAGGGTATACCCAAGAGAAATACTTGGACAGGAAACCTAGGCTATGCATGGCATCCTGTTTCCAGCAAAAACTGGAAACAAAAATGGATATTCATCAACAGAGGTCAAAATGAATGAACTAGAATAATAATATTAAGGTGAAAAATCCTATAATTTCCAAAAGATTGTGTAAAATATACTTTTATAAAACTAAAAGCTAAAATAGAGAACGTGAACTATTTAGGATTTTGTGTAGTTGTAATAATATAAAAAGGAAATTAAAAAATTGTTGAACTTGGGATTCAGGATGATGTTTACCTAAGTTGAGGGGAGGCAAGGCAATGAATTGGGGTAACGCATAAATACATGGAGGTTATTGTCAAGGCCCTGCCTTTCACTAGTAGATGGTAGATGCGTAAGTTTGCTTGTTGACTTGTTCATGCTGATACTGCAGTGGCTTCTCACATGTGTGGAATGATCAACTGCTCATTTTTGGTATCTTTACCACACATGTAGAGAGCAGCAAAATACACACACTGGACTCATTTTCTTTAAAAATTAATTATTCCCTCCAAAAGACTCGGCAGGCATCTCTGGGTGTAAAATTGATTTGATATGAGTAATGCAGGAAATACTAAAGGGAGGGAGGACTTACACGTATATGAGACTATTTGTTCATTCATCAAATACTTATTGCTCACCAGTCACTGCCCTTAGTATTTGATGTTTGGTAAAACGGAAGAGCCCCTACATCCCTAACTTCATGGACCTGGCATCCTAGAGGGGAAGAGAGCTAATAATAAATTATTAAGAGGTGATAATTGCTAAAAGGGGGTGGATAGGGCAGAGTGATATGAGTTGGAAATTTTGGGGGACTGCCACTTTAAATAGGAGGATCAGAGTCTCCTTTTAAACTCTGCCACTGATTTTCTGCATCCTGGGGCAGGCCAGTTGCAAATCATCACATTTATGTGTATATTTAGTTAAAAATGAGGAAGAATGCAAGGTCAGAATATTGTAATATCTGCAGCTAAGGACAGAGTATTGTCCTGTACACACCTAGTGTCTCTTTATATGTCCTAATCTCCTCTTCTTATAGGGCCACTAATCATATTGGATCAGGAATCATCCTAAAAGCCTCATTTTAACTTAATCCCCTCTTTAACAGCCCTATCTCCAAATACGTCACATTCTCATTCTGTGGTACTGGGGATTAGGGCTTCAACATATGAATTTTTGGGGAATACATTTCAGCCCATAACACTCAAGTATGCCTTCACTTGCAACAATGATTAACTTGGGGGTTGCCAAATGGTGATTTTCTAATTCATCTTTCTATATTTGTTAGCTGACTTTATAAAGTGTTTTCTTGACCCTTGCATGTTTGTTGATTACATTAATGTGTCAGTTATTTGGTTAATCTCTTCCTGCATCCTCTTCCTCCCCCACCACCACCTGGCCAGATCTGTTATTTTGTTCCATGTATCCATGCCTCTGGACCTATTTTGCTCCTCAGTTTTTGTTTTGTTTTTTCCATTAGATTTCTAAGGTGTTAGTCTTTCAGTGTACTGTTGGGTTCTGTTTACTAATGTTTTATTTAGGATTTATATTAATGCTTCTACAATCAGATTTATTGCTTTTCTGATTGCAGATACATTATGTAATACACAATTAGTTTTTAAGAAATAGAAGCGCAATTAAGGAATAGTAAATACTGCTGTAACATTCTTCTAGAACACCTGGATACAATCTGGACTCATTGGTCCCAGATTTTTACACCGATTGCAATTTGTCAGACATGCTGGTTTCCAGATCTTACTTTGTCTTGGCTTTGAAACCATGTTATTTTCTTCTAATGTTACATCTTGATGCTTGAGTCTACTGGCTGGACTCATGTTGATTACTTAATTTTATTGATTTCTTTGAGCCCAACTGATGAACACAGATTTTTTCCCTATACTTTTCTATTTCAAACAATGCCACAATGAGCCACCTTGTAATATGCTTTCCAAACGTGTGTGGATGTATTCTTAGAATAGAGTCCCAGAAGTGCAGTTTCTGAGTCATAATTAAGTGCATTTTAATTTGGTAAATAGTTACATCCACACTCTGCTGTATGATTGTATCACTTTGTGTACCCCCAGCAGTTTTCCCACAAATTCACCAGCAGAGTGGATTGTTCAACTTTTAGATTTTTGCTAATCTCATGGGTGAGAAATGGTATGCCAAGTGTGGTTTTAATTTTTATTTCTCTTAATATGAGGATGGTTGAGCATCTTTTCAGATAGAGTGAGTGGAGGTGGGCAAAGTGGGGGAAACATGGGGATGGAAAGAAACTTTGCTTGGGAGATGGGCTCATGATGCAGATGATGTTTTATTGACTTGAACCCTGTATGGTTTTATGAACCAATGTCACCCCAATAAATTCAACTTATTTTATTTTTAAAATATGTTTTCATTGATTTTTACAGAGAGAGGAAGGGAGAGGGATAGAGAGATAGAAACATCAATTAGACTGACTCCTGCACTCCCCGCACTGGGGATTGAGCCCACAACCTAGGCATGTGCCCTTACCAAGATTCAAATCAGCAACCTCTTGGTTCCTGGGTCGATGCTTAACTGCTGAGCCATACCAGCTGGGCTAAATTCAATTTAAAAATAAACAAAATAAAATCATATTTTTCTCTCAATGATTTTTTTCCTGTGTTCAGTTCAACTAATATGATGACTTAACATTAATATACTTCAAAAATTTAAAACTTCCCTTGGAATCCTACTCTAGTCCTGTTTGGTTATGATGTGTCCTTTCTTCCTTCCTTCCTTCCTTCCTTCCTTCCTTCCTTCCTTCCTTCCTTCCTTCCTTCCTTCCTTTCTTTCTTTCTTTCTTTCTTTCTTTCTTTCTTTCTTTCTTTCTTTCTTTCTTTTCCTTTGAAGAGGGTTAGCAATCTGTAATTTAACAGAGCATCTTGATGATCCCTTATTTTTTTATGGTTGAGAGTATTACAAATGTCCCCCATTTTCTCCCCTTTGTCCCCCTCCACCCAGTTCCTGACCCACCCCAAGCCCTCAGCAAACTATTGTCTGTGTCCCTGGGCTATGCATATATTCATATAAATTCTTTGGTTAATCTCTTCCCATTCCCCCCCCCCCCCCCACCCCACCTGCTAAGATCTGTTATTCTATTACATGTGTCCATGCCTCTGGACCTATTTTATTCATCAGTTTATTTTGTTTATTAGATTCCTAATGTGTTAGTCTTTCAATATACTGTTGGGTTCTGTTTGCTAATGTTTTATTTAGGATTTTTTTTGATGGCCCTAAATTACAGTGCTCTAAACTTTTCTCTTTTTTTAAAAAACTTTTCATTTTTAAGCAAAATTTCTTAGGTCAGTATTCGCCCATGTAAACATCACCACAATTAAGATAACTAATATTTCTATCACTGCCCCTCTCAAATGTTCTTCATCCCTATTTGTAATCCATCACTTCCTTCATCCTCATTTCTAAGTAACCACTGACATGTTTTCTGTCACTATAGATTCACATATGCATTTTCTAAGAGATTATAGAAATGGAATCATGCCATATTTTCTGTTTTGTGTCTGGCTTCTTTTACCCTGTATAATTATTTTGAAATCACCCATGTCCAGGCACTTGAATTTTTTGTTTTTATATCTCTCTCTTTTAATATTTTTATTGTTGACAGTTTACAGATATCCCCATTTTCCCCCACTTTTTCCACCTCCACCCAGCCCTCACCACCCCCACTCTGGCCATCACCACATTGTTGTGTGTGTCCATGGGCTATGCATAAATGGTCTTTGGTTTATGTCTTCACCTTCTTTCATCCAGCCCACCCCTCTTCCTCCCCTCTGACATCTGTCACTCTGTTCCCTGTATCCATGCCTCTGGTTCTATTTTGTTCATCAGTTTATTTTGTTCATTAGATTCCATGGCATTTGTCTTTCTCTGACTGACTTATTCCACCATGTCTCTTTGTTTTTACCTCCATTTTTATTGCATTGTGGTCTGTGAATATGGTCTGTGTGATATAATTTTGAAAAATTCATTATTTCCTTTGTGACCTAGTGCAAGGAGAATTTTTCAGGATGTTTCATTTATGTATAAAACATATGCCTTCTCTGTTGAGTACAAAATATAGATCAAATGTAGATCTATAAAATATCAAGTATGTTAGTTGTAGTATTCCAATCTTTGCAATTTACTAACACATGCCTTCTATTTGATCTGTCCATTTCTGTAACATATATTATTCTTCCACTGTAAATGAATATTCAAAAAATATTTCCTATTATATCAGTATTTATTTTATATATTTAAAAAGCATACACATATGCATACAAATGCTCATGATTGGCGCATCTTTTTGGTGGCTACATGCTTTTAAATTAAGAATTTGTTTATTTCTTTAAATTCTTCTCTTTGAAATATATTTTGTCTAATATTAATATTGTTACTTGTGCCCTAGCTGGTTTGGCTCAGTGGATAGACTGTCTGCCTGTCGACTGAAGGGTCCCGGGTTCGTCTCCAGTCAAGGGCACACGCCCGGGTTGTGGGCTTAAGCCCCAGTAAGGGGCATGCATGAGGTAGCTGAACAGTAGTTCTCTTTCATCATTGATGTTTCTCTCTCTCTCTCTCTCTCTCTCTCTCTCTCTCTCTCTCTCTTCCTCCCTCCCTCCCTCCCTCCCTCTCTCCCTCTCCCTTCCTCTCTGACATCAATAAAAATATATATTTAAAAATATATATATATTGTTACTTGTAAATATTTCCATCCATTTCTTGTCTTCATTAAAAAAACTTCACGATGAACTTTTTACATATATACTAAAGTAGAACAAATAGTATTTGGAATCTTTAAGTATTCACCTTCAATAGTTATCAATATTTGGTCTTTCTTGTTTTGACATTTCTCCACACCTCACTCACAATCCCCTTTGTTTGAATATTTTAAAGCCAGACTTCATTTCACCCATATACATCAATATAAATCTTAAATATAGGATGCTTTTCTTCCCTTTGCTTTTTCTTTGTTTTCTTCTCCTTCTTCTTTTGACATAACAACAGTACCATCAGCACACCCAATAAAATTAATGATAATGCTGGGAACAATTTTAGATATGTATATGTACTAACCAGCTTCCACAGATTTAATTTGTTCTTTTGTTCACTCAACAAACAATTATCCAATCCATGACTGTGGGAGAGCCAGAGGACTATTCAGTAATCAGAGTCCAGCCCTCTACTGTCCAGAATGTTGAACTGGGGCCTAAAAAGCATGTGACTGGTCTAAGGGCACAAAGATAGAGGACAACAGAGCTCAGGGCTAACTCCTTTCAAAAAGCCTTTCCCACCTGCTGGGTCAAAGGGGCCTTTAAGGTGGCACGAATCCTCCTATCACTCAAGGAGAGCTTCCCATAGGAGGTATGTGGGCTGGATTTTGAAGAATGTATAGCAGTTCATCCATTGAAAGGATATTATGGATTCTTCTCACCTCTTCCTCATGACATCTCCCAGAGGGGCAGTGGCATCTCTATAATTTCCATATTTGAGGTGCTAAGGGGCAGCAAACTTGTTGTGGGGCAGGGTTGGAAATTTGTGCTAATGCTGCACTTGCATAATTATTAGATTTTCTTTTACAAGGAACTATGAGTAATAAAGTGTCCTAGAGGATGCTTTTATTGACACATACATGAAACAGAAAGCAACCGTTGGTCATACTAATTTAAAACTTACTTTTAGCTCTGGTCGGTTTGGCTCAGTGCAGTGGTTCTCAACCCTCTGGTCCTTTGAATACAGTTCCTCATGTGGTGACCCAACCATAAAATTATTTTCGGTGCTACTTCATAACTGTAATGTTGCTACTGTTATGAATCATAATGTAAATATCTGATATGCAGGATGATCTTAGGTGACCCCTATGAAAGGGTTGTTCAAACGCAAAAGGGGTCGTGACCCACAGGCTGAGAACTGCTGGCTCAGTGGATAGAGCATTGGCCTGTGGACTGATGGGTCCCGCGTTCGATTCAGGTCAAGGGCACGCACCTCAGCTGCAAGCTCCTCCGCAGCCTTGGCCCTGGTTGGGCCTTATGCAGGAGGCAACCAATCAATGTGTTTCTCTCACATCAATATTTCTTTTTGTCTTTCCCTCTCTCTTCAACTCTCTCTAAAAATCAGTGGAAAATATCCTTGGGTGACGATTAAAAGAACAAACACTTTTATTGATACCTATTACTATTTCAGTTACATTAACTTCCTCTTCTTCCTTGCATTCTACTTATACCTACATCTGCAATCTTCCCCACAAATAACCAGTACTAACCATCAGGTAGAAACCATTTCACTCTTATTTCCATGTCTCTGTGTGAATTTTATTGCACGTGTACATTCATTTTTTTTTTACAAAAGTGAGATGAAATCATATTACACAAAATTCTCTGTATCTTGTTTTTTTTTTCACTCAATAGTTTTTTATGATTGCATAGAATCCCAAGTTGTAGAATTTTTCCATTCCCCAGCTGTCAACTGACAGTATTCAGGACTATCAGTTGCTTTAGGAATTGCCTCAGTTGCACAGAGCTATCTTGCCCAAAGTCATGCCCATTTCTGGGGCAGTCCACATTTGATATCTGATCAAGTCCAGAGAATAAAGGCCCAACACAAGAAAGAACCATTCTAGCTCCAGAGCTCTTTGTGTGGTTGGCCAAGGCTGTCATTTTGTCTGCAACGCAGCTCAACTTCTCCCCCTTCCATCCCTCATTCTGACAGATGTTCATTACAAGAGCCCTTTCTAGTAAACATCCTGTATTCTAAACTCTGTTTTACAATTTGTTCCTAGGGAACTTAACATGTAACAATTGGTACCAGAAATGGTCTGAGAAGGCAAGCTGTGGATGAGATGGTGTTTTGAAACTTGGTTGCTCACTATTCATCTGAAAAATAGCTCCTGGAATAAAGAATCAATTCAATTGTTAAAACTCACAGGTGGTGAACTGGGATGACTGCTGGTAAAAGGGAATGCTCTAGAGTGTGCAATATATCAGGTATTTTAGAGACATGGGGGAAATAATAGTAATGCAAAAAGCATTGGGTGGATATTGCTAAACTCAATTGACAATCTAGAAAAAGATTCTAAAAGGCAGAGTGATAACAGGCATTTGAAACCCAAGTGTAAAAGCTAAGGGATGACCTTGGCAGTAGCATATGAAGAAGCTGTCATCTCCAGCAGAAAGAAGGCAAAGAACACTAAGGACAAGGCTCACGATTTGGTCAGGGTGGTTGCCAAACACAAAGGCTAAACTCCTAACCAATGCAAATCTGCTATGCCAAGGTCAGGGCCCTGATTGGGAAAGAATACAACCTTGACACATGTTTTGGAGACCTCTTGTTTGATTATCTACAGAATGTTCATTATCCAAATTCTTCTCATTCCAGTTACTATGGCTGTGTTGCAAATTGCTCAAAGAATTATGTGAAGCCCTAGCTGGTTTGGTGCAGAGGATAGAGTGTTGGCCTGTGGACTGAAGGATCCTGGGTTTGATTCTGTTCAAAGGCATGTACCTCTGTTGTAGTCTCCTCCCCAGCCCAGGCCTTAGTCAGGCACTTGCAGGAGGCAACCAATCGATGTGTTTCTCTCACATTGATATTTCTCTTTGTCTTTCGCTCTCTTTTCCACTCTCTCTAAAATCCACGGAAAAATATCCTTGGGTGAGAATCATAAAAAAAAAAGAGGGTCCCGGGTTCGATTCCTGTCAAATGCACATGCCTGGGTTGCAGGCTTGATTCCCAGTAGGGAGTGTCAAGAGGCAGCTAATCAATGATTCTCTCTCATCAAGAAGATACACTATTTACAAATACTAATAAGAATTTGTAAAATGAGAGGCACACCAACATCAGTATATTCAGTGGTGTCTCTCCACTTTAGGTCAGCATTTCCCCATAGAGCAGGAACAAGACAGGTATGTCCACTTTCCCCGCTCATATTCAACATCGTATTGGAAGTCCTCGCCAAAGCAATCAGACAAGAAGAGAAATAAAAGGCATTCAAATTGGAAAGGAAGAAGTAAAAACCATCATTATTTGTAGACCACATACTTTATATAGAGACCCCTAAAAATTCCACCAAAAAATAATAGAATTTATAAATAAATTCACTAATGTAGCAGGATACAAAAATCCAAAAATTGGTTGCAGTTTTATTTTTTAAATATATTTTCATTGATTTCAAAAAGGAAGGGAGAGGGAGAGAGAGAAACATCAATAATGAGAAAGAATCATTGATCCATTGCCTTCTGCATACTCCCTACTGGGGACTGAGTTGTAACCCAGGTATATGCTCTGACTGGGAACCATGAATTCCTGGTTCACAGGTCAATGCTCAACCAACTGAGCCATGCTGCCTGGGCTAGTTGCAGTTTTATACACCAACTAGGTGCCCGGTGCATGAAATTTGTGCACAAGGGGGGGAAGGCGGGGGAAGATCCCTCAGACCGACCTGCACCCTCTGTCATATTCTGAGACCCTGGCCACTCTGGGCCTAGGCACAGGCCTACAGGCTTGGGGCAGCCTGGCTCCTGAGACCCCATTTTATCAAGAGAACAAAGTCAGCATTAGTTACAGCCCTCACCAAACCCAGTACAGTGCGTCTGTACAACTGCCTCATTCATGTGCCTGCTTAGCCCTACTGAATTACTAACATCTTGAGGACATAGCTCTGTCTTATCCTGTTTCACCTTCAGTGCCTGGCCTTGTGCCAGGGACCTGGGAGTGTTTGCTGAGTGAGTGAATAAATAAGTAAGTGAATAGTGAATGAATGTGCAAGTAAGTGAATGAGCAAGCGGCTATGGGGAGCTCCTGGCTGCCTGGTGCCTTCCTGCCCTGCTTTCAGCAGCCTGGTGCCCTGCATAATTCCTGCCCCACTCCCAGTGGCCCAGTGCCCGCTCCCTGCTGTGTAGTTCCTACCCTGCTCCCTGCTGCCCAGTGCCTGCCCCTGGAAGTTACTGCCCTGCTCCCAGTGGCCCTGGCACCCTGCATAGTTCCCCCCACCCCCACTCCCAGCGGCCCAGCACTCTGCATAGTTCCCGCCCAACTCCTGACTGCCCAGTTCCCCACTCTAGGCTGAGTAGTTCCCACCCCACTCCAGGTGACCCAAGTCCCCAGCAACTCCTTCAGCATAGGCCAGGGCAGGCAGGAAGCTTGGCTTCTTCTGTTGGTCGCTGGGGCAACCCAAGCCTCCAGCTCAGTGGCTGCTGCCATCTTTGTAGGATTAATTTGCATATCACTCCGATTGGCTGGTGGGCGGCTTAAGCATAGGAACATGGCTTGAGTGATGGCTAATGTGCATGTTTCTCTTTTATTATATAGAATAATGAACTATCCAAAAGGTAAATTAAGAAAACAACCCAATTTACAATTGCATCAAAATATAAAATAAAATACCTAGGAATAAATTTAACAAAGGAGGTAAAAGACTTGTACTTGGGAAATTATAAGACACTGAAGAAAGAAAGTGAAAAAGATACAAATAAATGAAGGGCTCTATCATGCTCCACAATAAATATACTAAAAATAAAAAATAAATTAGAAAAAGAACAACAAACTTAATCAAACACAAGAAAATGAAACACAAAACAAAAACTCAAGAAGGGGCAATTCATAAAAATTTAAGCTTAAATAAATAAAACAAAATCTGGTCCTTTCAAATAATTATATGGATCAGCTCCTAACAAAGCTGGTCAACTTGAAAAGAAAGAAAAAGATAATATTTAAAATAAAAAGGAAATTAGTTATTGCACCAAATAGTAATAAATACAAACTAGTTATAGTAGAATGTGAGGTATAAGTCTAAAGCAGCACACTTAAATATTTAGATGAAATATGTGAGTCCCTGGAGAAAATGCAATTGTAAAAATTAGTGAAAAAATAATAAGGAACCAGTACTCACAGGCTGTGTTACTAGACACACCTCCATTGGCATAGGAGGACTGGCTGGGGCTGGCAAAGGCAGATGTGGCAGAGGTCTCAGTACCCTTATGACAACCCTACAGGCTTGAAATAAGCATGGCTGGATGGGGACTCAGTGGACAGGGCAAACTGGAAAGGGCAGAGTCAGAACAAGGTGTTGGAGGGAAGAACAGGATGTGACTAGCAGGGCTGGGGGGAGACAGACAGACCAGACTGGATTGGCAGGTGCAAGGCTGACAGAAAGGGCTAGGACCTCGTGGGATGGTCAGGGATAGAACAGGTCGGCTGGGGCAGGGCATGATTGCCATGACACCTTGAATTCTCCTCAGTGTTCTAAAGTGGAAGCATCAGAGAGTACAATCCCACATTCATCTATCTCACATCTCAATGTTTTCCCAACACCTCTAGCCTAAGGAATATTAACAGTTACACAGAAGTTGGTGAATTGGCTGTGCACTAATCAGGCACCAACTCTATATGTGATGACCTGGCATGGGAACTGCAGGGTCAAGACTGCCAGATCCCCTTTGTAAAGTCCCAGCTCCTCTGACAGAAGAGGACCCACTGAACACTGCTTCTAAATACTAGTACAGATGCACTATTACCCACTACCATCGGATTTTCAGAATTGGGTTTGTGGCCAGACAGATGGGACATCAAAGGATATTAAAAGCCCTTGTTCTTCCAAAGTTTATTAACAAAACTCTGGGTAGTGGGAAATGAGATTCCCCTGATCATCCCGGGTTCTGGGATAGAAGAATGAACAGAAACAGGAGAGAATTTTGATGACTCCTTCCCAAAAGGGAATAAACAGAAACAGGAGACCAAATGATGAACAGAGAAACACAGAGACACTCTGAGATGCCCTGAGAAAGAAGTGATTAAAGAAACAGGTGTGTGAGGAATTAGTGAATCTCCCTTGCACAGGATGCTGGGTACAGGACCGCAGTTGAACAGGGCTCAGTTGTCTTCTCTGGAGCGCAGGTCAGTGGTGAGCGGATCATGCTGGGTTGTCTGGTGAAGCATCAGGGCCAGCAGACCTGCCCGGTTCCTCATAGATGTGCGAATCTTGTGCTCCTGCTCACTCAGCTGTTCCAGCTTGTACAACTGTGGGAGATCAGCATGAGAAGGGCATTCCAGATTCTATCCTGTCCCTCAGCCCCACTCAGCATTGTAGCCTACCGCTCTCACACGCTCTAGGTCCACTTCGGCACGCCTCAGCTTTTCCCAGCAATAGTGCTGGGTGCACAGGCGTTTGGGGAGGCAGCAGAAATTACCAGTGGGTTGAAAGACATTGTGCACTAGAGGGCAACCACACACCTCATCATTGGATACCTGTGGGGAAGAATGAAGAATGATGAAGTATGAAGGAGGATAGCAATGGAAGATGATCAGGCAGGTGTGACGAGAGGAATAGGGGAGCAGAGGGCAGCTGGACAGGAATGAGAGAAATGAGGAGTGAGCCAGAAGGGCGGGGGGAGAGGAATTCAGTGATTAGGTAGAAAAGAGGAAGCAAAAGGGGATGATCAAGCATGGAGGATGGAAGAAGTTAACAAGCAGGGATGGAGGAAAGGAGGTGATCAGACAGAAAGGATAGCAGAACAAAGAGGTCAAACAGGAATGAGAGGAAGGTGGTGGGAAGATATGACAAGGAGTAGATGAATGAATGTTGGCAAGGCATGGAGGAAGTGAGTAATGAGGCAGGGAAGGTGGGACGAATGGAAGAATAGAGGATGGTTATACAGGGAGGAAAGGCTTTAGGAAATGACAGTCAGGGAAAAGATGATTGGGGGCAGTTAGGCATGGAAAATAAAGAATAAGGGGAAGTCAGAAAGTGAGGGACAGAAGAATTTAGGGCAGCCATGCAAAGAAGAAAGGAGGAATATGGGTGATTGGGCAG
>PVJC01039106.1:0-16444 GCA_004026665.1 Murina feae | reverse complement strand
AAAACAAAACACAGCAGACAAAAGATCTGAAACCAGTTTAGTATAACTCAGGTATTCATTCTAAATACGCACACAGATATTTTTTCTACCACTTTTGAACAGAGAAGTGGGGTTTCTTTAAGAGTGATTTTTAATGTATGATGTTATTCTGGTCAGTTCGACTGGACATATGATAATGCTGATAGCTTTTATTTATGTAGTAGTATACTTACTCCACATAAGCGGATATTAAACTGCAGCGCGTTGCTTAACTACTGTTACTTTAAAACTTAAAATTAACTGTCTTTCCCAAAAGGTATTCCCGCCCCTCCCCCAAGCAACCATGATCGGCTTTGTTAAAAACAACCAGAACTTAACTTTTAACTCAGTAATTTATTGGAACACCTACCCCCTCACAAATGCTTGTTTAAACGCTGGTAGTAGGAATGGACTTCCCAGAAATTAGACGATAACTCTACTGCCCTACTGCCTGTGTACCAATTTAGAAATTCATTTAAATTATTTTATATTCTGTAAATCTGAGAGTCCTAGCAGAAGGAGACACTGTGCAGACACTAACACTGGCAGTTGAGTGTCTGGGGCTGACAAGATCATCACCTCAAACCAGGGTATCAGTGTCAGGGCAGAGACAAAACCCACAGAAGGGCACACAAATATGGCAGAGGTGTACTGTGTGTTGGGAAGAGAGGCGGTGGTGTATATGTGTGTGTGTGTGATTGTGTGCCTGTGTATGAAGGTGTATTCATGAGTGTGAGCATCTTTGTGTAGGTACCTGTGAGTGTTTCTCTCTGTGGGCATGTGTCTGTGTGTGAGCTCGAGTCCTCGTGAGTGTGTGAGGCTCTATCAGTGAGAGTGTCTATGGACATGAATGCAAGCACGTGCCTGTGTGCACCCGTGTGCATCTGTGTGTACATATGTGTGAACGAGTGGCTGTGTGAGAGTGTGTGAACCTTTGTGTGTGATGTGTCTACGTACGGAATGTATGTGTGAGCTGTGTGCGAGCATCTGTGTGTGTGCATGTCTGTGGAGTGTCCATGTGTGTAGACAGGGCACACTGAGACTGATGAAGTGGCGCATTCAGGTTCCCATCCAAAGGGACACAGACCTGCGTCTGCTCACCTGTTTCCCACGCTGCCCCGAAGGCTCCAGTTGGAACCTGTAGGTCCGAGGGCTTGGGGCCGGGTGAGGGCAGGGGGAGAGGACACAGGCCGTGGTGGGGGTGGGGTGGGGTGGGGTGGGAGGTGGGGAAGGGGGGCGCCAGGCCGGGCTCAGGACTGGCCAGCTGTGCACTGGGCATCACCGGAAACCCAGATGCGCAGGTGGGCAGGTGACCAAAGACCAGAACCCACGTCCAGTTCCCAAATTTGGGGCCACTTTGTCTTATTTGTTTGGAGGAAGCGGAGCAAGGGGTCAGAGAGGTCCGGGCCCTCTTCCAGGCTATTTCTCACCACAGGGCCTCCCTCCTCGGTCCCGCCCGCCCGGGCGCCCCGTGGAGAGCGCGCACTCACCTCCCCAGGGCCTCCGGGACCTCAGGCTCGTCCAGGGGCTGCGGCTCCCTCCTCCAGCCTCCGCGTGCCTGCAGCCGCCCTCCTCGCCCCCTGGACTCCGCGGCTTGTCTCCAGGGCGACGTCCTCCAAACAGAGCCCTCCGCCCGCCCTCCGGGCCCCAGAGGAGCTGCGTGGCCCTGAGCCGCCCGCCCGAGGGCCGTCAGGGTCCCACCCTCCCTGCCGAGCGCCGCCCAAGCCCGGCTGCTCCCTGCAGGGAGCCGGTGGGTGCGGTTCGGAGGAGGAATCCGCTCCTCCAGAGGCAGCCCCGGGGTCCTCATCCAGGTCCCTGCCCGCATGCTCCCTAGGACCCGAAGTCCGAGACCGAGGACGAAGTCAAGCAGCCCCTTCCCTGGGCCAGGCCCCTGCCCTGCTCGCCCCGCGCGCTTGCGAGGCGCCGCTGCTGAGAACAGGGGCCGAGAGCGCACCTTTCCCAGGTCCCGCGCAGTCACAGCTTTCCTGCCTTCCTTAGGGTTCCCAGCAGCTCTGTCGGAGGCTTGCCCTTCCTGTACAGACGCAGGAAATGGAGATCCTCAGACACCAAACTGCGGGCCCAGGGCCCCTGGGACTCCTGGGCTTATCCTGGGCACCACTCTTCCCAGCTCCTGAAAGTTTAAGCAGCTTTGAAATGGAGGTGGTTTGGGGCTGAGGACCTTTCTGGCATAACTCATAGACCCTTTCTCCTTATTAAGGACCCCCTTCCTAACCCCAGCACCCCTCCTCAGCCCAAAGCAAACAAGCGAGCTCTGAGGGATCCTCACCCCGCGGGCAATCACTGGGCGCCACGCTTCGAAGCACCTCGCGGGGCACACGGAGTGCTCAGTGCAGTGGTATCAGCTGGTACAGAGGGCCCGAGGGTTGTGGTAGTGTTTGCCAAAGAACAGTAAAGTGCCCTGGCTCATTTCAATCCCCCTTCCCAGAACAGGAAAGGGTTGTTTACTGACCATCTACTATGCACTAGATAAGGAGGTTGAGGGGACTGATGAATATTACCTCATATACTCTGTTTAATGACCCATGATAAAGTGGCATTAGTAATTACTTTTTTGGAAAAGTTTCTTTTTTTCCATTAAATTTTTTTTAGAGAGCGAAGAAGGGGGTGGATGGGGAGAGAGAGAGAGAGAGAGAGAGAGAGAGAGAGAGAGAGAGAGAGAGAGAGAGAGAAAGAAACATGAATTTGTTGTTCCACTTATGCATTCATTAGTTCAGTGGTTCTCAACTTTCTGGCCCTTTAAGTACAGTTCCTCATGTTGTGACCCAACCATAAAATTATTTTTGTTGCTACTTCATAACTGTAATGTTGCTACTGTTATGCATCATAATGTAAATATCTGATATGCAGGATGGTCTTAGGCGACACCGGAGAAAGGATGGTTCGACTGCCCAAGGGGTCTTGACCCACAGGTGGAGAACTGCTGCATTAGTTGGTTGCTCCTTGTATGTGTCCTGATAGGAGAGCCAATCCACTGCTGGGTGTGTGTGTGTGTGTGTGTGTGTCTGTGTGGGGGGGGGGCAGTGCTGTGCTCTAAGGGGCTGAGCTACCTGGCCAGGGCCTCCATTTTTTTTTTTTAAAGGAAATGAAGAATCATTGATCAACATGCGCAAGTGTATTGTTAAATTATAGAGCTGGGACTTGTCCCACCCCAACGCCCTCGCACAGTGTCAGACATTTTTCTCACCTCGCCCAACCTAAACACGCAATAAAGTTTTCCAAAAATGTGGGCAAAATTTTAAGAGGCTGGTAATAAAAGAGGTTCACAGCTGAATTTATTTTTATGGTTCTTATTTATTTTTCAGGAAAAAGAAACCCCACATTTAAACATTCACTCAGATATTCCATCTTGTTCTCACATATAATTAAACTTTGTTCTGAAATGGGAACCTGACTTGCAGTAATGTGCCATGATAAATAATTGCATATTCAGCATTTACGAAATGGGAGATTGGGAAAATTATGAAGGGAAAAAAACATTTGTAAAAATCATTATTTACAAAAAAATGGCATCCATATCTTTTCTAACTTATAAGGCAAGTACCGTTAAAATGTTCTCATAATGATCTTCGGTAAGTCAACACTGCATCCTCATGTCGCCATTGCTCAGCAGAGTGCTCCACTGGGGGTCCTGGAGGGACAAGCAGCTGCTTCTTTTGTTGGTTTTGTCTTGAGCCAGCACAGAAGCAGTGCGGCTTTATCATAGACAGGGCAGTAAGGGCTCTGGGAATCAAGTGTTCTTTGCTGAATTATTCAGGAGGAAAGAGCCAGGCATCAACATTTCAACTAAAATTTAAAAAGTATTCGTGAGTATCTTAACCCACAATTCCTTGTATAAACATTTTATGCCCAAGGCATTTTGTGACCTGTAACAGCATAACCTGTAACAAGGTCATAAATCCAGCTTATGTTTGCATCAAAGATCATGGAGAACTCTTAATACAGGCTGCCACCAACTCAAAGAATAGTGTACAATAACAGCATCTTCCTTAAGACATTTTACTGAATTTTGTTACCTTTACATACAAAGCAAAATTTCTTTGAGATTCTTTTCCTAGTTTCTCTTATTGTTAAAAAAATCATGCCTTATATTACCGCTGTGTAGGCATGACAACTAAAATTTTATCATTTTATTCATACAGATGCTTTCCTATACACAGTGAAGAATTAAAACAAAATTTACATTATAACCCAATAATATTCAAATAGTTAAAAAAGTCAGCTCTAGCAATTACTGCTTGCCCTTGTAGTGGAGACCTGCTCATAGATACGATTAGTATATCATCATACCAACACTTGGTTTCTCAAGAAAAAGTATTCAGTAGTAATTTTCCAACTCCCTTAGAGTGTATGTGTGTCAGAGGGGGATCAAATAGGAGCCAATCTCTTTCACGTGTATCCATTAAATAAAGACTAAATACTGGCTTGCAAAATTAACACAACTGTAAGAATTATCATTCCAGCATCTCATAGGAGAAGGAAAAAAATCTCACTTTGGACCTTGGAACATTGATTCCAAGTGAGTCATTTGGCTCATTATCTAAAATAGTTTGAAGTAATGATGTAGGAATAATATTAGACATTAGTTTTGAAAAAAAGAAAATGCTAATGAAATAATATACAACTGAACACATGAGATGGAATTAACATTTGCATATAATCATTCATGAAATATTTGCAAATGATAGCTTGTGATCAAGCTGATTCACAAACTGTGAATTAAAAATTGAATTACATTTAAAGAAATGTAATAATTCAGCTTTACTCTTTTTTGTCTGAAAAGTTTACTCAGGAATTTCTTTAAAGGAACTTTGTTAATTGTTTTGTGCAGAACAATTGATTTGAAAAATAAAGGAAAGCAAAAAAAGAATTGTGAAATGCTCATTAATAGATTCATGATTCCGTTTTTTAAAGCTGTTTAATAAAATATCACCAAAGACTGCTCACAAGTGTTAATCTCACTCTATAAGAATTTGCGCCATCAAATAATGTTCTGATGTGGCCATAATACTTAAAATATTAAAACCATTTCATTATTTTGTTTTGAATATTTTAGGTGGTAAAGTTAAATTCACTGTGATGTATTAATGAAATTTAAATTCACTTGAAATGTCAGGAATTTCCCTTAAACTTGAAACAAAAAACTAGAGCAACTATTCAAAGCCCTGCTGGTTATATTATTTGTAGTTGGTGAAAAAATATGTAAACTAGTGTTAAAACTTTTCTAAATTTCTTCAAGGTGTTTTTAGGGGAGAAAAAGTGTTATCCTGATCTAATAACTTCATCTTAAACTTCATTAAAACAATAACATTTATTATCAATGTTCAAGAAGTGGGGACTATAGTATAGAATCATTTATTCTCAGACCACAACGAACATTTGCCAGAACCAGCAGAACTGAACATGATTTGGAAAATACTGGAATGTACTTATTTTCTTTTAGACATTTAAGAACACATAAAAATATATTTGCTCTTCACTGAAAACATCCTTTCTTTTAAGGTTACATAGACAATGTATCCAGAAAAGGCAATGTATTACCATAGGGATAGAAAGAGGTGATCAAAGATACTAGAAATCAAAGAAAATACCCTTGAAAGTTAAACCTAGAGAATAAGTGATTATGTCCATGGTGAATGTCAACAAGGAGGTGCCTTCCTCTCGTAGAATACTCATGTAAGATATAAATCAGGTATTAAACATAAGGGACAGTCAAGAGGTCTGTCCATAGATACTCAATTTTGACATTCCTTCAAGAAGGATGCTTAGATTTCAATTAGATATTAAAAATGCAACTCTAGCCTACAGAAGACAGAACATCAAAGCAATGACAAAAGAGAGAAGCTAGTGGGCTTTTTTGTTGTTTTGTTTTTAATATTTGGAGACTTAAGACACTGTCTTCTCTTCATTCTTCCTCCATATATTTCATGCACCAAAAGTAATGTAATGGTATTCATGTTCAATTCATGAGTGACTGAGTAAAATCTAAATGTTATTTGCCAAATGGGAAAAAAAAAGGAGCAGGAAAATACAATAAAGCTTCAAAAGAGAAGTGCACACAGTAAAAGGGGGTGGGGTGGGTCATCAGAACAGTCTTTAATCAGTGTAACATGAATTGATTTGTTCACTCATATCAACAGTTTAATTTGACTCATTCTAAGGAAATATGTTTACTTGTAATATTAACTTTTAAAGTAATATCAAGAAATCACCCTCATTTTGATATAAAAAAAAAAAACCATGCTTCCATTTTTAAAAAATTGCTAATCAGAAAACCATGTACAAAATGAGAGTATTTGGACTGAATGTGATTTTGCTCCAATGCATAATTTTTAGGGAAAAAGAAAGCTTAATAAAAACAAACCTATAAACTTGGTCCTTAGTCGATATCTGCATATTTTATGCTGTCATTCAACTTTTCTTGATAGCCTTTATTTTAAAGAAAAAGAAAGGAAATAAAAAGGATTGGTGCAACTCTTTCGGAATGACATTAATCTGTGTTTATAAAGCATCCAATTCAAAGGCCTACAAGACAAATGGGTCGACTTTTAAGTTAGGTGTCTGAGTTTCCTTTGCAAGCAGGGAGACGTTTATTAAGACTGTATGTTTGGGATGAGCAACAGCTTGCAACCTCCCTACTGCCCCCTTTAAACTTTCAAGATTTTGAAGAAAAGGACAGAAACATGAAAATGAGAGAACACATTTCAGGCCACTTTGAGACTGCGATAGCATAACAGGAGAGCTCTAAGGAAAAGAGGGATGTTCTTAGAAAAATCCACTTTCTCTTTCTCTTTTTAAAGATTTGAGACAATTAAATGAGCTGAATGAAAAAAACAAATTCACTAGAAAAAATGGTATTCAACTTACAATTTAGTATTTAAAATTTAATATAATGTTAGAGCTAAGGAGGACCTGAGAGATCTATTAGGGCAGTGATCCTCAAATTTTGGGTGCTTGTCAAAATACATATTTCTTTCTTTTTTTTTAAAAAAATATTTTTATTGATGTCAGAGAGGGAGAGAGAGAAAAAAACATCAATGATGAGAGAGAATCACTGATTGGCTGCCTCCTGCTGGGGACTGAGCCCACAACCCGGGCATGTGCCCTTGATCAGAATCAAACCTGGGACCCTTGAGTCTGCAGGCCAATGCTCTATCCACTGAGCCAACTGGCTAGGGCTCAAAGTACTTATTTTTAAATCTCATTTCTAGAGATTTCTTTATTTAATATACATTTTTGGCACCTACTATCTCTTAGGCTCTGGGGATATAGTTGTGACTAAGCCAAAATCATTGCCCTTTTAAAATAAATAACACAAGTGGTCCACATATATTTTGAGAAATACATTTTTTCCTAACAATTTTGCTACTGGAATTATCCTGATTTTGATACTAATTTCTCATAGCACCTTTACTTTGGCGTTCAAATAGAATATGTATAGAGTTTATGTTAAAGAATGAACAAGCAAATCAGGTCAGGGTTCCTTCTGCAGTCAAGATAATTGGGTTACTTCCAGTTGCTGTGACTTTGGGCAAATTAATGAATCTGTCTAGGCCTCAATGTCAGCATTTGTAGAAATAGGAATTCAAAAGAGTACCTCAATTTGGGGATTGATATTAGGATTAAATGAGCTAATAGCTACAGTAACCAGTACATGGTAAGCGCTCAAGTAAATATCCACTTTTATTGTATGTCAGTTAATTACTATGATTGTACAAGTGTCCTTGTAAAGTCCCCTAAGGTGGATCTATCGAGTCAAGTAGAGTCATGTAATTTCAGATGTGGAAGAAACTATAGATCATTGAGGTGTTGTTATGCTGTCGAAACAGTGCTGGGAGGCACAGGGTGAGGAACCCAGGTTTAAACAGCTGGAGGAACTCCTGCATTGTTTTGAGCTGTTTTGCCTAACAGGATTCCGGCACAATTTTAGTACAAAAAGTCCTGCTGTTAAGAAAAGCTTGGAAACCACTGGCAATCCAAATCCCTCATTGCAAAGAGGAGAAACGGAAAAGAGCAGTGGTTCGTCTAAGATCGCACAGCAGAAGTCAGTGTCAGTATAATGCAGTTACATTACTAGAATTGTGCAGGTTTCTTTGAAAAGAAGAAATGAAAATAGGTTTAATTATGGCCTCAAACTATCTGTAGATAAAGGTGGAGTAAAAATACACAAAACATTTGGCATTCTGGTCTGTTCTCTATTTACTTGAAACCATTGGAATGTGGACTTGCTTCCTTTACAGGTAAAATAGATTCTCAGATACTATGCAGTGAATTCCCATTTTGGCTGTAGGTATAGAGAAGAATAGAGCTTTAAAAATAATGAAAAATTTAATCTTTAGGATTATAAATTCCAATTATAATAATATCCAGAATAATTCATAATAATTTATTTTTAAAAATACCATGAAAATATGGAATTTATTTGAAAAGAAAAACATACTTTCCATCTTGCCAAAATAAAGCAGTATCTCATTCATACTTTCTATCTTGTGAGAGCAGAACCTTTGTAACCATATTGCTCAGAACATGGTGTTCTGGTTAACGAAACCCTTTCTTTTCGTTTTAACCCATAATATTGAAAATGTTAATATGTACTCGCTCATGTTGTTCTGCTTTAGGGAGTGATAATGAACCCGACTTCATGTTTCTTTCATAACAAGAATTCTTAGTGCACAGTACTATGGGTACAGGTGTAACAGGAGAATATAAACCACAAGAGTAAAAGAAAAACACCCAAATCTCCCTGATATGAGTTTGTTATGCTTTAACCTATTTTCTGAACTGAGAAAAGATATATTCTCTATTGAGATTCTGGGTATTCAAGGTTTAGTAACTCTGAAATCACTGTTTCACAAAGACTAATTAAGGGACCATAGCATATCCTCATTGTTTCAAATTTTAGTTCCTGGGAACATTTGAATCATGTTAGGGGTTATTGTAACCTATGTTTTAAATTACATTTTTTACAATATCAACAAAATTATTCTTTTATTAACAAAAAGTCCTTGTGCTTAACTACCAATTCACTCCAGAACTAATTGAAATAAAATAAATATAAAGAGCAAGACATGAGAACAGTAATATTTACACATTTTAATATGGTTTGTGCTAATTTTCAGTATGTTTTCTTTTCACAAAATGATTACTTTAAACACATTTTTATACTTATATGCTGGATAATTCTCAGTTTTCTGCAGTTTATTTTCCATTGGTTTTAGTGTTTGGAATTTCCCTATATTTCATATGATTTAAAAATTTGCATTCTCTCTTTCAGTTTCAAAATCAAATAGAATATCTTTACATAAAATGAGCAAATTAGTTGTTTGTTTAAAAAACTTCAACACAAGACTTGAGAAGCCAATTGAGAATATCCTTCTAATGCAAGGCAGATCACTCTGAACATCCTCTGGGTAGCCAGCACTGACTGAGAAATACAAACACCAATTTAGAAAGTTCCTCTGTGAACAGCTGCCAGTCACAATGTCATTTTAAGAGTTAAGATTCTAAAACCTAAAGGGGCTCAAAATTCTTTGTCTAATATGAGTGAATGTAAAGCAAAATTTAGCAACTAATGATAAATAAAACAACTTATAATTAAAGTTATTTAATAGTATAACCTAGAACACGAATTTGCGTATATTTAAAATAAGTTCTATGAATTGAAGGAAGACTTGTGTTTTCAGATCAGAACGAAGGAAAGTTTTGTAACTGGGATCCCTGAAGAAGTGCTTCTCGATTCTGAATTCCCACATCGTGAGGCCCAACTGAGTCCTGAAGTTTTTATTACACCAATAATGAAATAGTGACACATTTTTTATAACTTTTTTTTGATTCACCCCCAGAATGGCACAGATTTATAGTTTCATACAATGAATTTCATCTAAAAGGACTTTATTACACAATTATGTGGAGAGAACTTCTTTGATAAAGCTTACATTTTTCCTTCCCAAATATTATAAATGACTGTGATTAAACTTCTGGATTTAAATAGGGGACAAACATCATTTTTTCAGAGATTTTTGGTCTCAATATTTTGATTCCTATGGGTGAAGAGGAAGATGCATGGCACCATTCTCCATGCTCGGTGGGAGGAGCTCTCGGTTTAGAGTAACTGCAAAAGTTGCCAACCAGTTCAGCTATGGAGAGTCCTGAAGTTTTAAAATCACAATTTTTGTTTTAGTCTGACTGGATTATTCAACAATCTCTACATTTGCTAAGCTGTAGAGAGAGGGGAAGTAGTTAAGATGTCAATATCTTCTTTACTCTTGATTATAATTTCATATACTTAAACTTTAAATATGAATTGCTTTCCCTTTATACACAAGTTATAAAAATAAGAGGCCCTGTTTACACAGTTTGCATTTTTATGAAATTTGCAGTTTGAAAAAAAAGCTTTTTTAAAAAGTGGTAATTAATGCTTTTCTTTGAATATGCTGTAACCTTAGAATTTTTTTCTGAAATAGTTTCTGAATTTAACCCACTAAACATTTGAAGATAGAATTTTTTATTTAGCACTAGAATAAAACATACTAAGAACTGAAAAAGAAGTTTTTTTTCTGGTTCCACTTAATTTCCTTTGTATGTGGCACCCCCTTTGTGATAGCTATCAATATCATATTTAAATTTTATATATTGACAAAATTCAACCTACCTCTGTAAGTGCTGTGCCATTCAACAGTACTACTATTAAATTTACATACCACAGTTTAAATTACATCCATTTCAGGAGTGGTAAACTGCTAAAACTCAAGTGTTTAACTGCTTTACTGGAATGAGTACAATTTACAAATACAATAATTACATTTTAAAACCATAACAATATTACACCTAGAAGTAAATACTGTAGGACTGGTCATCATGGTATTGTGTGAGGGAAATCGTTGCTGAAAAGTCGTGGGCATTTCCAGCAGATCTATCCCAAGAGCAGATTTTGATTTGTTTTCATCAAACCCAAATTGAAACTTGTTTCTCATACAACAGTTCTCTATTATATGAATCTTCTGAATCTTTGCACAAGATTTTATTAGTTGTCTGCCAAGTATTTTCCTGTAAAACAAAATAACATACCAACAGGTTACCTACTATAAAATAATCAATAATGTGATTATTAAATGGCTAACATTTCTATTCCTCCCTACCTTAACCCTAGGAGCCAAATAATGCATATTTGAAGGGTGAAATACTAATTATATCACATTTTTTGGGTTTTCAGTTTTCCAGACCAGCTTTTCACATTTCCATATGTAAACATTTCCATATGTAAACATTTTTCACAAATTTGGGTTTTGCTCAGAATAGGTTGGGAGATTTATTTCTGGATGTGAGAATCCATCTTATTGCAGGAAGAGTGGCCAAATAATTGCTTTTTAATCTGGGTCATTTGGAAGGGGTGTAATTATATCATTACAGCAGACATAAAAACCAGAACTTATCCTAAAAAATCACTGACAAGTATAGTCACCCCAGTACTGGGGAATCCCCTGGCAACAAAGGACCTTGTGTGCCCAAGCCTATCTTACAGTCACATTAGCTCATGGGCAACAAGGTCTGATCTCCGAGGTGGATGCCTTAAGGTTGCTGTTAAAGGGGGAGATGGAGCCTCTTAAATCTCAGCTAAGTCTGACGAGTCTAAAATCTATGAAGATTGGAGGAGAAAAGTTTTCAGGTAAGAAATACATTCAAGGCAAATAACATTTACCTTGCTTGTCAATATAACAAAAGTAGGATTTACTTCATTAACCTCAGTGTACACATCTATATAATGGAAATGATTAACTAGTGCCACCTAAGAAACAGAGCCAGAGCCAGAGCCATGGTAAGTAGCCAGGGCTTTCCTAATTTCTAACTTCAGTCCACGGTCCTAGTTTTTTATTCATTCATCAGTTGGTTTGCTTTCTAATTGAGATAGAAACTGAGGGCTGGGAGTGGGAAAGAGGAGTAGAAAAAAGATGAGGAAATCACAACCTTTTTCTTCGAAAGGAAGAGTTGCTGAGGCAACATTATTTTTGCAAATGAAACTCACAAGACACACACTCACCAGCAGCAAATCTTTTTTTGATGAGTGAAAATCGATAGCCTGCTCCAACAAGTTCGATGTCACAGCCGGAGAGTGTGCTTCCTTCACTTGTAAACTGCACAACCAATGGGGAAGGTTTGCTTGGGCCTTCAGATAACTGAAATCTTGCCAATAAAGAACCCACACCTACGGAAACAGCATTTATAATTGCAAGACAATAGTCA
The DNA here is from genome assembly GCA_004026665.1 of Murina feae. Taxonomy (NCBI): domain Eukaryota; kingdom Metazoa; phylum Chordata; class Mammalia; order Chiroptera; family Vespertilionidae; genus Murina; species Murina feae. The sequence goes on along the minus strand of PVJC01039106.1, from coordinate 4,168 downwards.
ACATCGTATTCTTAATTTAATTTTAGAAATTGTATTCGAAATTAAATACACAAAATCTAACTTATTAGGAAATAGTATATGTTCTAATATAGTGATGAATAAGATTTATCGTTAAATATGATGAGTGACTCCTACTGCATGTAGATTCAAGTGTGATTCAGCCAAATAGTATTAAAAAATTTGGAAGTATGATTGATATCAGAGGAAAGTAAAACATAGCTAAACTATCAGGGAGTGTGAGATCTGATAGAGTGGAAATATGCCTAATTAAAAGCTCTTTTTTTTTTTTACGCTGAAAATATGGTCTGTTTGAAGTGGGTTTGAGGCAGAAAAGGGGAAGCAGAAGATTCACTGAAGAATTACTTGCTTTTATTGGTTGAAATACACATATGCCAAAATGAAGTGACATATTTTGCTTGCTTTTAGTATAAAGTGTATTTTGTTTAATAGTCACCTGATACCTGCAAATAATTTCAGCTTCAGATATTAAATAAAGCAAGCCTGTGATGACATTACCTCCATTTTCCGACTTCTGAGAAATATCGGGAATTTTCCACAATATTCTTTGTTGTTCGGCATTCCTAAAAATAAAATTGGTAAAAGACTTTTGCATATGCAAGGTTTGTTGTTTAATAGATACCCTGTTTTTTCCAGATAGTGTTAATTTTTTAAAAAGGATTTTGGAGATTCTAGCTACAATTTAAACATTATCTATCTGTTTATCTATCTACCGACATATAAGTTCTGTCCTTTCCTGTTCCTTATTGTAACCGGCCACAATGCTGTCGGATAAATATTTAGAGGACAATACGGTTAAGTTTTTTAAACACATCTACTGAAAAGATAGATGAGAAGGGTTAGCTCATCAGTTCAGATCATTTACATTGGAGCTGTTATATGGCTAACATTCATTTTTCAAAAATGTTCCATTTTCTGCTTTTGACAATCATATGGAAAACCCAGAACATGTTTCCTAGGAGCTGCCACTGGTTCTCAGTGCCTATTCAGTCTCTGTTCCCAGAGGCTACAAAGTGAAACCCTGTACTTCTCAGGTTCCCTTGTGTTTAGGGCCTTGGGTGCAGATTAGACCCCACCAGCTCCATGCACTGTGTGAGCTCTGGAGAACAGGAGGGAGAGAGAAGCCTTTCTCCTGCTGCTTTCTTGGCTGTTTTCTGCTGCCAGCAACCTGAGATGTGGGGATCTGACCGTAGTGCTCCAGTCCAGCCTGCAGTTTTGTGAGTGTTGAAAGGCAGTTAAGGCAGAGCTGGTAGGTGAAGGGGGGTGGGGTGGGGGGGGGGCGGTGTCTTGAATTCAGTGGCTGCCCTGGCAGCCTCGTGATGTTCCTTCTTGGTTATGGCTGAGGCGAGCAGCTCCTCTGGCCAGCTGATACTACGTCTTCCAGGAAACATTCCTGGAGACCCAGCCTAAAGCTTGTGTTTCTAGCACTTCTAAGTATGTGTGGGCATCTAAACCCCTGTGTTAAACCATTTTCTGATTAAAATAGCTGCAGTGGTTTCTCTTTCTTTTCCTGAACCTGACACACAGGCCTGCTGTGGTCTCCAGGAGGAAACAATTGCTAAGAAGTCTGGTGTCCCTCTGTCCAGAGGAGCTCTTTGGGGAAGCGGAAGGGGGTCGGGGCTCCTTACCAGACTGCTGGGGGGAGCACGGCCTGGAGCTTGGTTACTCCTCCATCGATGGGGACCAGGAACTGCACATTGTTGAGGGCCACCGCGGTTGTCATTGCATCCGTATTGTACTTGTAATCTATGCGCAGGTCGGTGCTGGTGGGCTCACACCGCCAGTTCACTGCCAGGTTCAGAGGTGTGGACTGAATGCCCTGGGCGGACACCTTGCCAAATGACAGGAAAGAGAATAGTTAAGGCTCCACCATTAATCTGAAACAAGCCAGAAGCTGGGATGATCACCCATAGGAATGTTCTTAGGTATCAAAACGGCGTCATGCTTAGTGCTGCTCACAGATGACCTCTCAGTGAAAATCACCATGAAGGGTGCCACGTGAGGGAGAGCTGATGCTTCAGGAAAGTTGTTACAGATTAAAAAATAAAATCAATGACTAACTCTCTAGTACTGTAGAGTTCAGAATATACTTTATGCCAGTTAAGGAGGTGGTAGAGCACTGGTTAGGGTCCAGGAGTTAGGTCTGGATGTGAGTTCTCATCGTCAGTTACAAGCTGAGTGATCTTCGACCAGTTACTAAACTTCTCTGTGCCTTAGGTCTTTCCTCATCTGCCAAATGGGATGATAACGACAATCATATTTACCCACAGAGTTGTCGGGCAGATTGAAGATGTTCATGGGAAGCAAAGGGCCTGGCACAGAGTCAGTGACCAGTGTTTTAATTCATGTGACCTATTGATATTCTTATCATATTTGCCCTTCACAACAAATCAGTGACTTAGACAAAGCAGGTTACTGTGTGTTTTTTTTGGATTTGTCAAAATAAGGACTTGGTCCTCTAACTGGAAGTCCAGCATTCAGCTGTCCACTGTCAATTCTCCTTTTCTAAGGAGCGAGTGGGTGGTGTCTATGCTCCTGTGGTTTGATTCATACAGTATGAGTTTTGCTGATATTGAAGACTACAAACAGCTCTTTATTGACTTTGCAATGTCTGCACATATGGACACCACGGTGAAGCGGCCTGAGGCGGGAGTGGCTGCTGCAGAACCACACCCAGAAACGTGTTGTTTTTTAAATAAAATGACAGGCATGGCTTTTGAGGACAATTTCAGTTGCATAATCATTATTATGATTTTTTAAACTTTAAATATTTTTAACAACACAATCCTCTGCAAATGAACTTTTACTTAAAAATCTATCAGTTAAGATAGATCAGAAGCAGTGTTTCTGCACTCTGTCCTCAGTAGTTCCAGTTTCATAGTGGTTGTTCTATTCAGCCAGGTGATTGTGGCTAAGTGAGGGTGTGTGTGTTTTTTTTTTTTTAATTTTTAATTGATTTTTTACAGAGAGGAAGGGGGAGGTATAGAGAGTTAGAAACATCGATGATGAGAGAAACATAGATCAGCTGCCTCCTACACACTTCCTACTGGGGATGTGCCCACAACCAACGCACATGCCCTTGACCAGAATCGAACCCGGGACCTTTCAGACCACAGGCCGACACTCTATCCACCGAGCCAAACCAGCTAGGGTGTGAGGGTGTGTTTTTGATCGTCCTTATTATTGGGGGATGACACTGGTGACCAGCAACTAAACATGCTGCAATTTGAGGGCAATCCCACAAAAAACACTAGTTGTGCCTCCCACCTGATTACCTTGCATAATTGAAAACAACACAATTTAATAGGAGGTTTTCCAGAGCACACTTTAACAGAACAACAGGCCTAGGGCCACTTACATTTTCCAAAGTACTTTTAAATATAGTAAGCTCTTCACACAACCTATAAAATATCTACGTAGGAGTCGTTATTATCTTAATTGCAGGTGAGGAAACTGCGGTCCAGGGAGATGAAGTCCCCAAGGTCAGTGGCCAGTAGGAAGGCAACTTAATTCCAGAATTCAGTTTCTTGCCAATGTTACATTTACACACTAAACTTATATTGCAACAGGTGATTCTATCTATTTTCTAAGTTCACTTAATGACAAATACGAAGAATTTAAAAATCTCACAGGATTTAAAATTTCAAAAAAACAATTTTAATCTGAATTGAAAATGTAGATGCAGGATTTGTAATGAAAGTTCATGAAAGAAAACAACTATAGTTTCAGTTTTACTCTGTTGGGCATAAGAACCATGCATGTGCCCCAGAATTTAACTTCCTGTTCAGGAAAAAATTACATTGGAATTTCTTTTTCTTAACTCCTTTAATTTCTCTCAGAATCTTAAAGCAATTACTAAACATGTTTAAATGTTTTGGGGAAAAAGTTAAATGAAAGTGCATTTTATATTATCATTTTTTAAAATTTTATTTTCTTGTTTAAAGTATTAAAAATAGTCCATTGACCTTCCCCCGGCCTCCCCTGACCCCTGGTACATGCCCTTACTCCCCCTCTTCCCCCCAGTCTCTTGTGTCCATTGCTTATGCTTATATGCATGCATATAAGTCCTTCGATTCACCTCTTACCCTTCCCACCCCAAACACTCCCCAGCCTTCCCGCTGTATTTTGACAGTCTGCTCGATGCTTCTTT
>PVJC01039105.1:0-16429 GCA_004026665.1 Murina feae | reverse complement strand
CCCACACCACCCGCCACCCTGCTGATCGCTCCCCACCACCACACCACCCGCCACCATGCCATCTCCCTCCTGCCCACCCCCACATCCCGCTCACCCTGTTGCTGGCACTGCACTGGCCTCCAGGGCTGCAGGCCACCATCTTTCCTGAGCTAATTTGCATACAGCCATTCTGATTGGCTGGTGGGCGTGGCTTACCACCTTCCCAGAGAAACGGTTAATTTTAATATTATGCTTTTATTAGTTAAGATTTAAATACCTATAAGGTCTAAACTAACAATTTTTTATTTTATTGAATATAAATTTTGGTATCTACTTAGAAAGCCTTTCCTTATACTCATAAAGCAACTCATCCAGATTTTCTTTAGTATTTGAACGGTTTTATATTTTATAATTAAAACTTGAATTCATTTGGGTTATTTGTGTGTGTATGTACCAGTATATATGTTTCACAGAAATTATTTATTTTTTAAAATGTTGAATTATCCCGACACAATGCAGTTAAAAGCTCATCTTTGCTCCAATGATTTGAGATGCTGTTTTATCATACATACTAGGATGTATTTCTGGAATTTCTATTGTATACCACATATATCTATTTGTTTATTCATATGCAGTACCAGATATTCTAATTACAGAAGTTTGAATATATTTCACAAACAGTGAAATTTAATTCCTCTTCAGAGCTCTTCCTGTACAGTGGTGTCCTAGATATTTTCTAAAACATATTTTGTTGATTTCAGAGAGTAAGGGAAAAGGAGAGAGATAGAAATGGCAATGATGAGAAAGAATCATTGATGGACTGCTTTCCGCACACCCCCTACTGGGATCCAACTCTCAACCCCGGCATGTGCCCTGACCACAGCCTCCTGGTTCATAAGTTGATGCTTAGCCACAGCAACACCAGCCAGGCCTAGCTATTTTTGTGTGTTTGTTTTTCCTTATTAATTTGACCAGCTCCAGAAAAAAATTAATGATCCTTTTATTGGTGTCCATTATATTTATAAGTTAACTTTAGGAGAATTTATGTCTTGATGCTGTTGAAATATTTAAAGAGCTAACTTTTGTTCAATTCTACCTTTGTGAAATTCCAGACTATTACTGCATATATATTTTTGCATATATTCAGATGTTTTATGTTAAATTCACTTCTGGAGCTGTCAATGCTTGGGATTTGGGCTGTTCCAATAGGTGAGATGGGACCTTGCTTAAATTTGCATTTGCCTGATGACATATGTTGTGGAACATCTTTTCATATGCGTATTTGCCATCTGATATATTCTTAAAGAGATGCCTGCTAAAGCATTAGGCACATCTTTTAATGAGGTAATTTCCTTGTTGGCTAAAGAATTATTTGTAGGTTTTAAATAAAAGTCCTTTATTAGATGGGTCTTTTGCAAATATTTCTCCTAATCTATGACTTCATTTGTAATCCTATTGGCATTATTTGTTGCAGAACAAAAATTTTTAACTTTAATGAAGTCCAACTTGTCAATTATCTCTTCAAAAGACCATGCTTTTGCTATGGTAGCTAAAAAGGCATAACCACACCCAAGGTCATCTATCTTTTGTCCTATGCTATTCTCTAATTGTTTTATATGTTTGCATTTCACATTTGGATATGATCTGTTTCAAATTTATTTATGTGGTGTTTGTAAGGTCTGTCTAGAATTAGTTTTTTGCATGTGGTGTCCAGTTGTCCCAGCACCATTTGCTGGAAATGCTGTCTTAGCCCCACTGTATTGCCTTTGCTCCTTTGTTAATGAGTAATTCAATTTTTGAAAGAAAATTTGATTTTGAGCCACTCTGTTTGAAGACTACCCTGAGATTTCTAATGTCACTCAACTAAAAGAAAATGTAACTATATACTGGGGCTTATTAATAAAATTTGAAACTACAACTTACAACCATGGATTTAAAATGGCTGGTACATTAAATCATTCTTACTGACAGAACAGCTTATCTCAAAGAATTAATTATTCTGAAATTGAACTCAGAAAATAAGGGAATACAAATTAAATTCCTCATAACTTTTCATAAATTACACTTTGCATAATGTTTTATTTGACAATGGGTATAATAAAATGTTTCAAAACACACACATGATTAACATGACAGATCTCTTTTAAAACTTTATTTTTTCTCTCTCCCTGGAGAAGATCGAATCTCTACTCCTATAATTGTAGAATATTTTCCTATGCACTGAATAGGAATATTTTTCCTATGCACTGAATAGAAAATGTAGAATATTTTAAATGCACTGAATATGTAATCTAAACCATTTTCTCAATTTTTACATAGAACTAATCCACAGGAATCCTTTTAAAAATGGAAATGTATCATTTATGGTGTGTGTGTGTGTGTGTGTGTGTGTGTGTTATCACTCATTCAAATAAAGATGGAAGGAAAGTCTCTAATCTATCAATTTTAAACATTGTCTCAAAAGAAAACTATTTTTAATGAATTTCATGGAAGTGGGGAAAAATCAGCAAATCTACTTTTTTTTCTCACTGTCATCTTATTCCAAGTTGACAATTGTTTTTGCAAACAAGAAACAATATTTACAATCCTTTAACATTTCCTCATCTAACTGATTAAAAAGCCCTATCTTCCCTGGATAGTTCTATTAGCAGGATCAAGGTACAGAAGAAGATGAATTATGGGAAACATTTCATCCCATGAAGATATTCAGCATTTGGAACTCTAACAGGCTTAAATGACAGCACAAATTTCATTATCACTGAAATTTCCCCTCCAATGGAGATACATTTTCTTTGTTCTTCATCTTTCTTCATACATACTCCTTGCTCTCTGAAAACAAGCAAATAAATAACACCAAAAAAATACCACAAAAGGTCTGTTGTCCACAAGATCTCTTTTACTTTTTCCTGTATCTAGAAAATGAAGAGAAAATAAGAGGGACATCTTATTTTTCCTGGAAAAGGACAATTCTTTCAGACTCTGCTTTGGAAGGGAAAAGTACTCAGGTGTCTCTGCTTTATATGCAGCACTTGGAAAGTTGAATGAAGGATATGAAGTGAGGTATCTTCAGACTCTCTTCTCAATTTGCTTCCCAAGGGATTCTGACTCACATGAATCCAGTGAGCATGTTGAAACCTGGAACCACTTACCAATAAGCCTCCCCATCATGCTTGAGGATTATCTTCCTTTGCCACCATCAGTTTAGAATAGGGATTTTCTTAACCCCAAAGACTGTTTTAGGGACATCAAATGCTTCCCTTTCTTTCTCACAGTTACCCCTTTAATGTATCTTCTGCAGAGTACATTGAATCTTCTGCTTACATTAAAGAATGTTTACTTTCAATGGATGGAGATCTATGATGACCAACAATGTCAAATAGGAAAAGTGAACTCCGCTTTCCTAACTGAGTCAAAAATCTCATGTATTTGCTTCCTACCAATATGCAGAGAGCTCTGATCGCATCACAGACCTCTGCTTTCCCCCAAACCCCAGGGCCCCTGTTCAGGTTGTTTATATTTTCTGGAAATCAGTGTTCTCTTCCTCCTCATTATCCTGTTTTAGAGGAGGCAAGATCATTTCCGGCCTGGTTCCCAGGTGTCACCCTGCTAATATTAAGTCACATGTCCTTTTTTCTTCTTCAGGAGGATGTGAAATGTATAGAATAACTTACTACTTTCCCAAAAACATACATATTATATGTCATATCATATGTCATATCATATTTCTTACCAGGAGATTCTCAGATTAGATTCTAAAAAGGTAACTTTGATTTTAAGTACTGTAACTACAATAAAATAATATAGAGATGATGAAAGTAGAGTGGAATTAATTATATTGTTCAAATACTAACCAAAAGTTAGTTGCATTGGACAAAATATAAAACAAAGTTATTAATAGGAACTCAGGGGACATATCATATAAATAAAAGAGAAACAAGTATTATATAAAACATGCACTCTACATTCTTAGACTACAAAGGAAATCTTCACAACTTTTTTTAAAAAATTATTTCATAGCGTCCATGTTCACTGACAATTCAGTAAAATTAGGATTCAAAATAAAATGTTGGCTAATATATAATATTTGGAAACTAAAAAGAAATCAATTTTAAATAATTTAATACCAAAAGTGGAAATCAGAGAGACATTATATGCTATTTAGGCCTGATAAAGTAAAATTCAATATATCAAAATTCTTGAGTATAACAAAATTACATATGGAAAATTTTAAATACTACTAAAATATTCTTCATGAACAGACTTTTCAATTCTAGCAACTAGCAATAATTATGAATTATATCCATACAGTCAGCATTGTTTAATTAAGCCGTCGGAGAATTAAAGAATGAGCCAAATGAAAAGTCAATCAGGCTTCATTGGGAGCAAACGGACGGGTCCACAGGTCCCGGGAAGGGAGAGGGGCCGGTGGAGCCGCGCCGGACCGAGTCCAGCTGCGGCGTTTTTAAGGCTTTAGGCAGGGGGATGAGGAGAGGGGTTTGGTATGAGGGAGTGGTCTGCAGTTCGCAGGCCTGTAACTTTTCCAGTCTTGCCCAAGACCCCCCGGGCATTGCTGGCGCCAGGGGACTACGGTTGAGCAAGCAGTTTCAGGATCTCAGCATTGTTTCAGGAGTTGATCATTGTTGCTGGTTTCTGGTCTGTGCTGCACCTGAGGGTTGGGGATGGTTTATGGCCTTTCCCAGTGGGTGAATGCTTAGACAAGCATAAGGAAATAATTATGATTTAAAATAGTGATTAAATATAAATAAATAAGAGCAATATAGTCGCCAAAAAGAATTTTTAAAATAAACTGAGAAGTCTAGCACTGACAAACCCCTGTCAAGTCTGATTAAGGAGAGTGAATGCATTTGATTCTATAGGACCTACTTTCTAAGGAAACAAAATAAAGTATCTAGTAAACAAGACCTGGGCTTACCTGCACTCCTCCTCACTCAAACCACAGCCATTGCCCTTGGCCATGCACGGGAAGAGGTAGAGCAAGGTAATAGCCTTTGTAATCAATTCTGTCTGAAGTGTATCAGACATTATTTGTGACAAGTAATTGTGTTGAAAGATGACGGCTTCTTTAATTGTTTCTCCCAGTATTCTGGAAGGCAGGATTGGCATTCAGGGCTGTGAGGCATCTACTCACTACTGCAGTTCTGTGTTGGAATAGCCAATCCCTAGAGACATCAAAGCATTCCCCTCCCTTCAAATAGCAGGACACTGGGCATGCGTGAGTGCAGCACTACTCAACCTGTGGTCTGCAACTGGTGCCCACGGGAAACTTGCTACCTGGCTACAGCAAAAGCAGCATAGAAATGGAGAGGATACTTACAGAATCTCTTAGAGAGACATTTCAGATTGTAGAAATTCTTAATTTTTAAAATAGCCTTGTATTTTATATATCTTCTTTTCCCGTTTCACTTATGCTATTCATTCATTTTGTTACATTTCACTAAAACATTGGCTCGCAATGGAATGCAAATTAAAGAACAAACAAACAAACAAAAGTGGTCCTTGGCCACACAGTTTGAAAAGCACCACGTCAGTACATTCGATGACTTTTCTAGCAATATTTCTCCTTACTTTTAAGGATCCAGGGGGAACAGCTGCCCAGCAACTACCAAGTGAAACAGCAGTTTCAAATCCAAACACGTTGGCATTGTTAAAGTTTGCTTGGGGCTCCTTGAACCTTTCCACTCCCAGCGACACTTCCCAGCCTTTGTCCTCCGCACATGCCTTCATTCCAACTACAAATAAGCTGCCTCAGGCATCGTTCGGGGCAAGGCTGATGGAGCCCTTGCCCCCACAGAGCCTGTACTTCAGAGGAGTTATGACCTCGCCTCAGCTACTCCCCTCAGGGTCTCATCCTTCTCCTAGTTTCCAAAGCCTGCTCTCGGAAAAAGAAGCTGAGATTGATCTTACTGCTAAAGATAAGGACAGTGTTAGTCTTGGTAAGGGTAGCTCATGCAAAATATCACTTCTAACTGTGGGATGAAAGGCTCTGGTGTTAGGTGAGTGAGGTTCAGGATGAGGTGAGGAGAGTGCTTTGGTCAAGAAAAATTACAGCACACGGGTAACGCTGATTCATCTGGACTAGGCCTAGAGTCACATCTTCCCCGAAAAATGTGTCTCCTGGCATTCCCCTCAAGCTCAAGGGCATGGACTTAACCTGGCCCTGTCTATGCCCATCAATTAAGAGTCAGGTCAGTATTTGGCCTTTCTCAGATCTAGTAGGCCCTGCCCTTAGAACACTTCAACTCAAAACTTCCATTATAGTGTCAAAATCAGCAATCATAAAATGTATCATTTGATCCTTTTAGTTGCAGGGGGAAAAAAAGGCATGTTTGTTCCCAAGCATTGTCAGTTTCTTTCTCAACACCCCAGGATAAAGCCCAGTCCTCCTGGAAATGTTCCTTCCAGTGAAGAACTTTAGCAAAGAAAATAAAGTGGATGACTAAGTGCAAAACATTCATTAAAGTGTCCTCCAAACATGGTTTATATGGGGAAAAAAAAAGGATTTGGCTACAGAGAATGATTGCTATGTCAAGAATTTCATTTCAGGCAACGATTTTGTTATTAGAACAAGCCTCAGTTGTCTACATGTTGGTTTTGTTCAGAAGATGTAATGCAAGATAAATAAAAGAGAACTTTGAATGCTGTTATCTGCCACGCGGTGCCTCCATTGTAAGTACAGATAATAACAGTTCTCATCCTTTTTTCATTTCCTTGAGCGCCACACCTCCCCCCATTGCACATGGTTCCCTCACCCTGTGCCTGGCTGCTGTGGCCACTGCGGCTCGGGAGACCTGAACAAACAATCAAGCAGTTTGTCTCTTGGGAGAAGGAAATATTCTCTTATCTTTAAACTTAGTCTCTTGAACATCGTATAAAAAACAACTAAATTGTTTCTTACAGTCCAGGAGACCTCAAGAATGGGAATCATTCAAAGTAGGGGCATCTTACACCGTGACTAATTCGCTGAATAGGTGGTGACTTTTTTTTAAATAATATAAAAAAAAAGAGGAATCATAAGAGCACCTAAGTTCGTGCATGTGCACAGCACACTGCTGTCCCTGGCTAGAGGGCCAGAGTTCGATTTAATATAATGTCCCTGCACATCCACAAGACCAGTGGCATTTCTGCATTCAGATTACTGTCTCACGGGAAGTTAGGAAGTGAGGGATTTCTTGCTCTTGTTACATTATTGCCAAACGTTTTAAATATGCCCCATCATTTAAAATGTAGAATATTTATGACAGAGGAAGCTTTCCATGCGGCCAAATGCTGTGGTAACATGTGTCCCAACTCAAAGGTGAGAAGACCACAAGCTGGTTATAACTTTGGTTGGATCTCTCAGGTGTCTCAACTACACGGGAGGTTCAGCAGCTTGCCCCGCTCCTCAGGGAGCTTAGCTTATAAAGTGCACTTTGAAAAGCATGGTGTTACATATCAGTGGTTGTCAAAATTTAGCAGGCATCGGGATTTATTCAAACAGATTACTGGGCTCTACTGCCTGGGTTTCTAACTCAGTGGGTACAGGGCATAACTGGAGAATTTGCATTTCCAAGTTTCCGGGTGATGCTGATGCTGCAGTTGGGGTAGCACTTTGAGACTAACTGACATAAATTAATCTCTTTCTAAATACATGCAAGCTTCACTTTCACCCTTTCCTTCCACCCATCTCTGCCTCAGATAGAGCATCGGGGTAGGTTTAGTTTTTGTATCTTTACCAAGGTTGAGGTTATGGATAATCTTTCATGTGAAAGAAGGTTTAAATGATCAGCTTAAAAAAGGTATATCAAAGCCCTGAACTGTACATCTTCCATATCTTAGTAAAGTGAAATGGAGTTTGTAAATTATCAGAGGACTTTGATTAGATGGTAAATCTAAGCTAAATATGATGAGTTCAAAATCTGGAAATTTCACAGGTCTGCATTATTCATATTTTTGTTCTATATACTTAGAAAATTTCAAATTGTCCTATATAAGACTATTGAGGCACTAGATTTAAATCTGAAAGAATCTGTAAGGAGAACAAGCTTTTCACCTGGTCATATCATTGATATTGTAATGTAAATCTGTGCCAATTTTTTAAATATTCTTTATCCTTTTGGGGTTTTTTTAGGGGCACATTAAGAGAATAAATGAGTTTATGTTAAGCAATTGAAAGACATCATATAAATCAAACTTATGATCAATTCTTAATTATTATAGTTCATGAAGGAAAATTAAATAATCAAATGCCTTCTTCCAAATTTGACCATTGATCAATATACATATATAAACAATGTTTATTTAAGCTGGGAAATGTATGGTGGGATTGTTTTTTAGCAACTACTGTATTTTCTGGCGTATAAGACGTCTGGGCATATAAGATGACCCCCAACTTTTCCAGTTAAAATATAGAGTTTGGGATATACTCGCCATATAAGACTACCCTTCTTCCAACGCACATCAAATAAAAATTTTAAAAAAACACATCAGGTTTGATTTGAAGTGAATGGAGTGCGGCCGTTTTTGAGCTCCCCCCACCGTATGCGGCGACCACAGATTTTCCAGTCCGGCTCAGAAGTTTCAGCACCCGCCCTGTAAGATGACACCCAGCGTATAAGACGACCCCTACTTTTGAGAAGATTTTCCTGGGTTAAAAAGTTGTCTTATATGCTGAAAAATATGGTACTTAATTACTAATTTTAATTTGCTTAGATTAATATGAAAAATTAAAAATGAAGTGGGATTACATTGAGGATATAGCTTTTAATACTACTTCCTATGCAAGAAACCAGATTTTCTTGCAGAAATGGCTATTTCCATATTTGGGGCAATAAATGTATAAGATGAACTTGGGACACCTTATTTTACCAGGAAAAGAGGACGTTTTCAAATGACTAATGGAACATGACATACAACACAGAAACCAACTTATGGGGCTCACACTAGGCAAGTTTGGAGCAATTTGATCATCAGTAAGAATGTTCACTGCAAGTAATTAACACATTGTATATAAAATTTTTGTATCTATAATAATTAAAAAATCACTTATTTATTGATTTCTATTTTTATATATAGAGAGAAAGAGATGAAGAGAGAAAAAAGAGATTTGTCATTCTATTAGGCAGGATTGATAGCTGCTAGGGAAGGATAAGGGGAAGAGAGGAAAAAAGAGGAGTTTATCTCACCCACTGAACAAAGAAATCAGCAGTCTTGGGAAAGTGGAGGTGAATGGGTGGGAAGAGATTAACGAAGGAACTTATATGCATAACCCAATAGATACAGACAGTAGTGTGCAGAAGGCCTGGGGCAGGGAAGTGGGAGGCTAGAAGGAATCAATGGGGGGGGAGGGCACATCTGTATAAGTTTCAACAATAAAAATAACTTAAAAAACCATCAGGTGTTCTCATAAATTCTAGAAAAAGCCACAACAATGTAAAAAGGAGACCTTGAAATCTAGTCTGCTGCCCAAGATACCCAGTAGGGGAACTTCGAGACCTATAGGAGGGAAAAGTATAAAACACTTGAATCCCACCAGGTGATATGGTCAGACCAGCTGAGTTGCCTGCTTCTGCTTTATGCCAAGTATATTCTTAATTTTGCTTGTTTTCCTTCCTAAAAAAATTGCTGGCTTTGCTTCAACTCTACTTTCTATCACTTTTGTGAATTCTTTCTCATGAGTGTGACAAGAGCCAAGGAGGGGAGAGCCCACTCTGACTTGGGCGGCTCTTAGGTAACTGTTCCACTTTATTTACGCATTCACTGGTTGTTTCTTGTATGTTCCCTGATTGGCATATTGGGATGATGCTCTAACCAGCTTAGCTACTCAGCCAGAGTCAATGGAAACATTGGCCAACAATGACAGCTACTAGGGTGCCAATTCATTACCTTGAAATTGAAAGTAAAGGAAAATGACCAAGCATTTATCCTGCAATTCCTGAATGACCTGTATTTCAAAGTAACCAATAGTAAATGAAAAAAATTGTTCTTTGCCGAAAATGTTCAGCTTTTAAAAATGCAGAAAGAATGACAGAATTAGAAAACTACACAAAGTAAAATGATAAATCTAAAAATCTATTATTTAATGGATTCTAAAGCTATTCATTAAATATTACTGAAGAACTTTACAGTGGAGAAATCAGGCTGACCCTATCAGTACCCACTGATTAACTTTAGCATTCATTAAAAAATAGAACAATGAATCACTTTGTGCTTTAAGAGACACTCCGAAAGGCAGTTGAAAGCATGCACCTAGTACATATTCTTGCTAAGTAATGTGTCTTAATTTAATCAAACCTCTATATCTACCAGATTACAGGGAATAGAGGAAAAGTTAATAAAATCAAATAACACAGTCAGCCAAATGTGGAAATTGAAACATTTTATTGGACAAGAAAACCAGTTTTTACAACATGACAATAGCATGAAAAGTATGAGGATGAGGAGGTGGCACAGTTTGGGTTCAAAAGGAGAAAAGATACATAACAATGAGGAGAACTTAACTAGATTCTAATTTGAGAAAACAACTATAAGCTATAATCACATAATTATGAAACAATTGAGGATATTGTAATATAGACTAGATGTTGGGTAATATTAAGAGAATATTATTAATTTTGTTAGATGTGATAATGGCATAATAATTATATGGCTGTATGTATATGATGTATATATTAGTGTGTAAATATACATTTATCATCTATAGGTACATATTGAAATCTTTACTGATAATGCCATGATTTCAAGATTAGCTAATAAAACATTTAAGCAAAATAAAATATTAATTGAAATTAAAATAAGTAATTAAAATAAGGTTGGCAATATGTTCATATTTGTCAAAGCTAGTATAGATCTAAAAAAAAATCATATACTATTCTCTTTACCTATTTGTAGATTTGAATTTTTCTCCCAAAAAATAAATAGAGAGAAATGACTCCATATTGACAAAGAAAACCAGAGGAAGCTAGCCCCAGTGGTACTCATTTTGGTCTCCAATGCTCTTTATCCCTTAAATATTATTGAGGACTCTAAAGAGCTTTTGTTTATGTGGGTTATATCAATATTTGCCATATTAAACAGACATTTGAAAATTAAACAGACATTTGAAAATATTTACATGTATAGATATTTTAAATAGCAATAATAAAGCCATCATATATTAACATGAATAATATAGTCTTGTTAAAAAATACTTTAAAAAATTTAGAAGAGTGACATTATTTTACATATTTGCAAATTTCTTCAGTTTCTGGGTTAATAGAAAAAAGGTGAATTCTTATATCTGCTACTTCATTTATTCTATTGAAATTTCTTGTATTGGTTGAAATATGTGAAGGAAATGTAGTCTTATAAAAATATGTAGTTGGGAAAAATAGGAGTATTTAATAACCTTTTCAGATAACTTGGATATTATTTAGTAATGTTATACCAAATTTTTCTAAATATTGTTTCTTAAATATTAGTTGCAATGTAGAATCTGAAAATATATTAATAAACTTTTCATATTCCATTACATATTCTATTATAATAAAACTGGTTGATCTATCTTGTATTCCATTTCATTTTATTTTTTATGTTTTTATTGATTTTTAGGGAGGAGGAAAAAGAGAGAGAGAAAGAGAAAGAGAAAGATTGATCGGGCCTAAGCTGGCAGTCAGACATCCCTCTGGCAGCCCAGAAGCTCTCAGAGGATGTCCACTTGCCAGCAGGGAGCAGGCCTAAACTGCAGTTGGACATCCTTAGCGCTGCTGAGGAGGTGGAAGAGGCTCCCACCATCACTGCTATACTGGAAGCTGTCAGCCTGGCTTGTGGCTGAGCAGAGCTCCCCCTGTGGGAGTGCACTGACCACCAGAGGCAGTTCCTACATTGAGCGTCTGCCCCCTGGTGCTCAATGTGCATCATAGTGACCAGTCATTCCCAGTGAGTCTGCTGTTAGAGTCAATTTGCATATTACCCTTTTATTATATAGGATAGATGCCTGGTGCATGGGGGGAAGGAGGGCGACTGGTTTGTCCTGAAGGGTGTCCCAGATCAGGGTGGGGTTCCTGCTGGGGTGCCTGGCCAGCCTGGTTGAGGGGATGAGGGCCATTTTGAGGCTGGCCACACCCCCTTCAGGGTGGGGGTCCCTGCTGGGGTAGCTGGCCAGCCTAGGTGAGTGGCTGATAGCTGTTTTGCAGGCTGGCCAAGTCCCCCAGTGGGAACCCACACCCAATGGGGGTGTGGCCAGCCTGGGTGAGGGGCTGAGGGTTGTTTTCAGGCTGCCCACAGCCCCTTCAGGGTGAGGAAGTCCCGCTAGGTACCTGGTCAGCCTGGGTGAGGGGCTGATGGTGATTTCCCTGCGACCCAAGCTCCCTGCCTCTTTTTTTTTTTCTTTCTGGAATTTATTTATCTTCTATTATTGAAACTTTATAGCTTTGAGCAGATCCAGGGCTCACCAGGGCAGGAGGGAAGCTTGGCTTTCTCCATTGCAGGAGGCAACCGAAGCTTTCTGCTGACTCCAGCTCCATGGCTACTGCCATCTTAGTTGGGCTAATTTGCACACTCGCTCCTGATTGGCTGATGGGCTTGGTTTGAGTATAGTAGAGGGGTGGTTAATTAGCATGTTTCTCTTTTATAATATAGGATGATGGCCAGCAATTTGAGCACTTATGAGATTGTACCTAAGAGCACTGTACCATTGTAACATTCTTTGGAGTTAATGAAATTATTGTGATAATTGTAACCAGCATGTCTTTTTCCATTCAAACTGTAAACCTATTTTTGCTCACCCTGCATTTTTTCAGCTATTTCAACTCACAACTCAAACAAATTGCAAAGATGCCTTTTTGTTGTTGTTTTTTGAGACAACCACCCTACTTTGGTAACCAACAGAAGTGTTTTACTCAAAATTTCTATCTTGTCATATATAATATTAAAGAGTTGTGTACACAAAGTTAGAGGTTTAACAAAATTAATACATTCTTTTGCTCCATTAAGAGTCCTCTTAAGTGAAACTATTCATTTATTTTTAATTTTTTAACTATGGGTGCATGATAGCAAATTAGACAAGGACTACTGGTAGTTTCATACCATTGCATTGGTTATGGGCCAAGACATCTGCTGTTTCGCCCATCATTACTTCTGCACCTTCAGTGAAAATGTCGACACAACGAAAAATGCA
This sequence comes from Murina feae, assembly GCA_004026665.1. Taxonomy (NCBI): domain Eukaryota; kingdom Metazoa; phylum Chordata; class Mammalia; order Chiroptera; family Vespertilionidae; genus Murina; species Murina feae. Next base: position 3,297 of record PVJC01039105.1, on the reverse strand, counting down.
AATAACATCTTACACTTATTATGAAAGTAGTTTTGACCTCACAGCCCCCATGAAAAGTGTCAATCTTATCAAACTTCCATTGATTATTTATAAAATATATAAATAAAAGAATCATTAGTAGAAAATGCAAGCAAATCAAGTTTCATTTTCTAATCAAACCTTCCCCCCTTTCAATACTTAAAAAAACTGTTTAAGCACATATAGAAATTTTAAACAGAACTTTGATCTACAGTTTTAAACTTAAAAAGAACTTCCTGGAAATTTCACTGCTTGACCTACAAAATTAACCTGAAAAATTGATTGTATGATGATTTCTTTGACAGAAAGAATAACATGCTTCTTTTTAGATAGGTTGTGTTTTTCCCACATAGCATATACGATACTAAAAAAAGCTCTGACATACTCAAAACTTGTACATCAGTGACCTGAATTTTAGCCCAGAAACATTCAGAATTAGAACAAATAAACTAAATGCCAATGGCACTATGTGAAGAAAGTGAGGATTACGAAGGCCTATTAGTTTTTAGGAATACACATATTGAACCTAAACACTCTTCCAGTCCAAATCCAAATTCTCCTTTCTCTACTGCGTTTCATTCACATATTTACCTTTTCCTCTAAAACAATTTATTTTATTCTAAAAAGCATCATGGTAGAAATCAGAATTCTGTCAGACTGCCTGACCCTTATCTCATGGTTTGATACTGTTTTTATTTTTAATGTCATAGATGGGGTGAAATATTTCACTATCTTTTCAGGCATAAGGTTCTCAATTTGGGTCTGGAAGTCTGAAGAAATCAAAGCTCAGAGAGGTCAACTGACTTTTCTAAGAGCCCACAGCAAATTTCATTTGTTCACTTTGAATAGATTTTCTAACCCAAAGCTTTACGGTTTCCTTGGTAATAATATAAGATACCTAGTAAACATAATACATTTGTATTACAGACAGAAACATATTTTCTTGCATACTAATTGAGGATTTATTTATTACTTCTAGTCAAAACAAAACAAAAAAAGAGAAAGATTTGGGCTCTCAGAACCCACACCATCTGCATTTCTAAGGAAAACAGAAATGAAATTCGCACATCCTCAGGAACAAATTCCTTCAGAAATGTGTTTTATTTTAGCAAGCTGAAATTTTATTAAATATAACACTCAAAAGTATATGTAACTTTGCAGATACATTTTATTCTAACATATTTATAACGGTATAAATAACTCATCTATAATAACAAAAGCATGATATGCTAATTAGACCACATAGCCTTCCAGATGACCTTCCGGACAAAGCCAGGGCTACCCCTGTCCTGGGTGCCTGCTGGCAGCTGGAGAGAAGTCCAGGTCTAAGGTGCCAGAGGGAAGACAGTGCCAGCAGACTGGGGAAGGAAGGCCTACTCTTGCATGAATTTCATGCATTGGGCCTCTAGTAGTTAAGATAAGTGCATTATTTAGTCAATACATTTCATTCTTTCTTGTTAACTTAAAAGAATTAAGCACAAATCCCCCAAAAGTTTTTCAGTTGGATGGAATCATTTGATAAAAGCTTATTACTTTTTTTGGTTATATGCTTAGCTACAATTACGAAAAGATAGTTTTCTTCCCTACCATATTTCAGGTGGCCACTGATCCTTAGTGGTTACTATCTATTTTTTCTTTTTAGGATATTCATAAACAAATGAAACTATTCAAATGCCAGGTTAATATTACCTTCCCACCTTTTCCTTAGCCTTTTGGAAATTATAAGATGCCTAAGAGAATATTTTAACCATTTTCTCAAATTATCCAAATCCATGGAACAAGGTGAAGTCTCCTTGTCTCCATTCTACTAGTCCACTTACCTCACTTCTAGAGTTTTTCCCTGAGAAGCACCACTAACCAGTTAAAAAACTTCTTTCTCTTGGAGTACTGGGTGTTGCTTATCTCTTCTTATTATTTAACACTAGGGGCCAGTGCACAAAAATTTGTGCGCTCGGGGGGGTCCCTCAGCCTGGCCTGTGTCCTCTCACAGTCTGGGACCCCTAGGGGGATGTTCACCTCCTGGCATGCCTGGCCAGCCTGGGTGAGGGGCTGATGGCTGTTTGCAGGCTGGCCAAGCGCCCCAGTGGGAACCCTCACCCCATGGGGGTGTGGCCAGCCTGGGTGAGCAGTTGAGGGCCATTTTCAGGCAGCCCACAGTCTGTTCAGGGTTCAGGTCCCTACTTGGGTGCTGGCTAGCCTAGGTGAGGGGCTGAGGGCCATTTTCAGGCTTCCCACAGTTCACTTTGACACAATGTCCCAGCGAGGCTGGCTGGAATCAGGTTTCTGGGGTTTATTTATCTTCTATAATTGAAACTTTGTTGCCTTGAGCAGAGGTCTAGTCAGGCAATGAAGCCTCCTGTTTGCCTCAGCTCCATAGCTTCTATAATTGAAACATTGTTGCCTAGAGTAGAGTACTGGCTGGCCTAGGCAGGCAGTTTCAACTCCATTGCTGGTGCAATGGAAGCCTCCCGTTTGCTCTAGCGTCCTGGCTACCATCCACCATCTTGGCTGGGTTAATTTGCATACAGTCGCTCTGGTTGGCTGGGGGGCATGACTTGGCTGGTGGGCGTGGCTTAGGTGTAGCAGAGTGATGGTTAATTTGCATATTGCTCTTTTATTAGATTAGATAATTATAATTAACTAGGGGCCTGGTGCACAAAAATTTGTGCACTCGGCGAGAGGAGGAGGGGGTCCCTCATCCTGGCTTGTGCCCTCTCACAGTCTGGGACCCCTCGGGGGGGATGTCCACCTGCTGGCATGCATGGCCAGACTGGCTGAGGGGCTGAGGGCTGTTTTCAGGCTGGCCACAGCCCCCTCAGGGTTCGTGCACTGGGGGGTGGGATGGCTGGTGAGTGCAGGAGTGGACGTTTCTAGCTGGGTGGCCCACCATCGCAAATACCTGGTGGGCCCCCACCGCTTAAAGTTGGATTGCCTGAACTGCATTCTGACCATTCTCAGTAGCTTTCAGTAACCTGAGCATAAAAAGAAAGAAATTAAATGATAGCATTACCCAGTAATCAATGGTATGGTTTTGCTAGGTGGGTGTTTTGGAATAATGGTACTACAAAGGGAAAAAAAATATTGTGCTAAGAGAAAATTAGATAAGACTATCATAGTACACAACTTAGAAAATAAAATTTAGAGATTGGAAAGGAAACAGAAATGTTAAGAGATAACCTATGGACATAGACATAGAGGGGGAAAGGCCTGGGGGGATTGGATATGAGGTGGAAGGGGTCAATGGGAAAAACACATACAACAAAGGGAACATCTGTGGCC
>PVJC01039104.1:0-16430 GCA_004026665.1 Murina feae | reverse complement strand
CCCTGCTGCCTCTTTCCCACTCCCCGATGCCCCGCAAAGGGCCTGGAGAGCTGCCAAGCAGGCCGCCGACCCCCTGCCACCTCTTACCCGCTCCCCGATGCCCCACAAAGGGCCTGGGAAGCCCAACAAGCAGGCCGCCGACCCCCTGCCACCTCTTACCTGCTCCCCAGCCTGCCACCTTGCTTTCCCACTTCCTGGTGCCCTGGTGCCCTGATGCTACTTCCAACTGCCAGCATAGGCAGGCAGTTGCAACAGAATCCTTTGGTTTGCTCTGGTTCCGTGGCTGTTGGCCTCCATCTTGGCTGGGTTAATTTGCATACAGCCGCTCTGATTGGCTGTTGGCCTCCATCTTGGCTGGGTTAATTTGCATACAGCCGCTCTGATTGGCTGGTGGTAACGGTCATATTTGCATGTTTCGCTTTTATTATAGAAGATGGTATCTGCTTTAAATAAGCAGAAATCTAAGGGGGTGGGTTCAGTGTTCAGCAACTAAATTAAATCTCAATTATATTGTTCAATTCTAAAACTGAAAATTTCCTATCACTGACCTATTGCCAGAGAGACACACAGAGTTCTGCCAGTTGGCTATGTATGCCCTTATGTATGCCCTGTGTGTGATCCCAGGCTCAAGGGAAAAAGACAAAGGAGCACTAATCAGTCTGAACTGAGGCAGCATTCTGAAGTCTAGGAAAATAGACACTGTACCAGACATACTGCTTGATGGATGGGACAGTTCTTAAGCAAAGGGGACAGCTATGCCATCTGGATTCAAATAAAATTCTAAAAAAATATATTATTTATAATAGCCAAGACATGGAAACAACCTAAGTGTCTTCCATAGATGATTACATAAAGATGTGGTGCATCTAATCTAATAAAGATGTAATATTGAAATTGACCGTTTCTTCAGAATGCCTAAGCCACGCCCACCAGCCAATCAGAGCAACTGCATGCAAATTAACCCAGCCAAGATGGAGGCCGGCAGTCACAGAGCTGAGTAAACAGGCAGCTTCCATTGCAGCAGGAGTAAAACTGTTTGCCTAGGCAGCTGGGCTTCTCTCGGCTCCAGGCAACAGCATATTTGCAACATTGTCTCAATTATAGAAGCCACGAGCTTCGTTACCTGCCTAGGCTTCAGCTTAAAGGAACAGTGTATCAATTATAGAAGATAAATAAACCCCAGAAACCGGCTTCCAGCCAGCCTTGCTGGGACATTGGGTCAATGGGAGCTGTGGGCAGCCTGAAAGCCTGAAAACAGCCCTCAGCTCATCACCCATGGTGGCCACACCCCAATGGGGTGAGGGTCCCCACTGGGGGGCTTGGCCAGCCTGCAAACAGCCATCAGCCCCTCACCCAGGCTGGCCAGGTACCCCAGTAGGGGCTCAAAACCTGAAGAGACTGTGGGCAGCCTGAATATGGCCCTCAGCTCATCACCCATGCTGGCCACACACCAATGGGGTGAGGGTCCACACTCGGGGGCTTGGTCAGCCTGCAAACAGCCATCAGCCCCTCACCAAGGATGAGCAGGAACACCAGAAGGTAGACATCCCCAGAGGGGTCCCAGACTGTGAGAGGGCACAAGTCGGGCTGAGGGACCTCCCGAGTGCACAAATTTTTGTGCACCAGGCCTCTAGCCTATATTAATAAAAGGGTAATATGCTAACTAGACCAGACACCTTCTGGACATCCATCCAGATGTCCTTCCAGACAAAGCCACAGGGACGGGGGCCGAGGTAGAGGAGGTTAGGGGCGAACAGGCCAGCAAGGGAGGGCAGTTAGGCATAACCAGGCTGACAGTGGAAGGCCGTTAGGGGTGACCAGGCCGGCAGGGAAGGGCAGTTAGGGGTGACCAGGCTGGCAGGGGAGGGCAGTTAGGGGGAATCTGGCAAGCAGGCAGAGGTGGTTAGGGGTGATCAGGCAGGTTGGGGAGCAGTTAGGAGCATCAGGCAGGCAGGCAGAGTGGTTAGAGGCAATCAAACAGGCAGGCAAATGAGCAAGCATTTAGGAGCCAGTGGTCCCAGATTGAGAAGGATATCTGACTGCCAGACATCCCCCAAGGGGTCCCAGATTGGAGAGGGTGCAGGCCGGGCTGAGGGATACCCACATGCTCGAATTTCATGCACCAAGTCTCTAGTCTATAATAATAAAAGGGTAATATGCTAATTAGGATGGATGTCTTCCAGACGTCCTTCCTGACAAAGCTGGGCTGGAGGGAAGATATCCAGGGTCCCAGGTGCCTGCAGGCTGCCCAAGGGAAGCCAGCCAGGGTCCGAGGCTGCCTGTGGGCAGCCAGAGGGAACTCACTCCGGGTCCCGTGTGCCTACAGGTGGCCTGAGGGAAGCCAGCCCAGGTCCCAGGTGCCTGTGGGCAACCCAAAGAAGGAAGAGGCCCAGGTCCCAGGTGCCTGCCAGCAGCCAAAAGAGGGAAGCAGTCTGGGTCTTGGGTGCCAGAGTAAAGCCGTTGTTAGCATCTGGGGGGAGAAAGGCTTACTCTTGCATGAATTTTCATGCATTGGGCCTCTCTCTCTCTCTCTCTCTCTCTCTCTCTCTCTCTCTCTCTCTCTCTCTCTCTCTCTCTCTCTCTCTCTCTCTCTCTCTCTCTCTATATATATATATATATATATATGACCTAAAAAAAGAGTAATATGCAAATTGACCATCACTCCGTTACACCCACAAGCCACGCCCATCAGCCAATAAGGAGAAAATATGCAAATTAACTCAACTAAGATGGCAGCAGCCACAGAGCTGGAGTTGCCCCGGGCAATGGAGGAAGCCAGGGCCCTCGGTCCCTGAGCTCTACTCAAGGCTACAAAGTTTCAATTACAGAAGATAAACAAACCACAGATACCTACTGGTCTAGGAACTTGGGTTGCCAGGGGCAACCCAGGCTTCAAGTGGGGGCGGGGGGGGACAAAGCAACAAAGTTTCAATTATATAAGTTAAATGAATCCCAGATAACTGCTTCCAGCCAGGCACCCCAGTAGAGGCCTGAACCCTGAAGAGGCTGTGGGCAGCCTGAAAACGGCCCTCAGCCCCTCACCCAGTCTGGCCAGGCACCCCAGTAGGGACCGAAACCCTGAAGGGGCTGTGGGCAGACTGAAATGGCCCTCTGCCCCTCATCCAGACTGGCCAGGCATGCCAGCAGGTGCACATCCCCTGAAGGGTTCCAGATTGCGAGAGGGCACAGGCCAGGCTGAGGGATCCCCCCCCCCAAGTGCACAAATTTGTGCACTGGGCCTCGTGTGTGTGTGTGTGTGTGTGTGTGTGTGTATACACAGTATATAATGTACTACTCAGCCATAAAAAATATGAAATATTTCCATTTGCAACAACACTGATGAGAGTACTATGCTAAGTGAAAAAGATGAGAACCATATTACTTTACTCATATGTGTAATATAACACAAAAAGTAGCAAACAAACTCATAGATACAGATAAATGGAATGGTGACTGCCAAAGAATAAAGAGGGTGGGAGGAGTGTAAAGAACGTGAAATAAGTGGTAACAAAAGCAAACTAGACTTCAGATGGTTACCACACAAAGTATACAGATTTTGAATTATAATCTTATACACATGAAAATTATATAACGCTATTAAGCAATGTTACCTTAATAAATTTAATTATTTATTTAAATATGAAAGGAACTCACTGGAATGACACTAACACAAGAGTAACAAAGGAGGAAATAAGATACTAAAATACAGAGTCAGAGATCTGGATTGAAGTCTCAGTTTTACTGGATAACTGTATACTGAAGTCATTTCAGTTCTTTACCTGTACAACAGGATTAACGACAACAACTTTACCTGTTTCAAAGAATTAGTATGAAATGCAAACATCATCGTAACACTGATGCATATTATTATCATTAAAATAATAATGTCCTATATAAAGGTACAAAATTTACTTGTCCACCATCTAGTCCCCTATTTCATTCATTACAGTCTCTGAGATTATTTTCTTTCTTCTCTATCTCGGCATAGTCACACTCCTGTATTAAAGCTTAGATCAAACCTGTATACAGCTTTAACCGGTTTGGCTCAGTGGATAGAGCATCGGCCTGCATACTAAAGGGTCCCAGGTTCAATTCCAGTTAAGGGCATGTACCTTGGTTGTGGGCACATCCCCAGTGGGGGGGGTGCAGGAAGCAGCTGATTGATGTTTCTCATCAATGTTTCTAACTCTCTATCCCTCTCCCTTCCTCTTTGTAAAAAAATGAATAAAATATTTTTTTTTTTTAAAAAAAACCCTGTATACACCTGGGATTTCCCTAGATGTCAGCAGAAGAGCTGGGAGGGGCCCAAATCCCCATCTTACAGAAAGCAGAAGCTGCTACAAAATAAGAGATCTCCAGAGCGACGTCATCAGTTCTAGGTGATACATAAGGTTTCGCAATGGGTGCAAGCACCCTGAGGTGAGTGTAAAAGAAAAAGTCCACATTCCCATTTTTGTCATTTAATTTATTTTATGTACATCTTTTATAAAAGAAATTTTTATTAAACTTTTAGGACATGGTGGGATAAGGAAAGCAATAATATATTATATAAAGAATTAAGGGCCCAGTGCACAAAAATTTGTGCACTTTGTGGGGTCCCTCAGCCCGGCCTGTACCCTCTCGCAGTCTGGGACCCCTTGGGGGATCTCCACCTGTTGGTGTGCCTGGCCAGCCTGGGTGAGGGGCTGATGGCTGTTTGCAGGCTGGCCAAGCCCCCAATGGGGACCCTCACCCCATGGGGGTGTGGTCAGCCTTGGTGAGGTGCTGAGGGCAGTTTTCAGGCTGCCCACAACCCCTTCAGGGTTTGGGTCCCTACTGGCGTGCCTGGGAAGCCTGGGTGAGGGGCTGAGGGCTCTTTTCAGGCTGGCCACAGCCCCTTCAGGGTTCGGGTCCCTACTGGGGTGCCTGGCCAACCTGGATGAGAGGTTGATGGCTGTTTGCAGTCTGACCACGGCTCCCATTGACCCGAGGTCCCAGCGAGGATGGTTGAAAGCAGGTTTCTGGGGTTTATTTACCTTCTATAATTGAAATGTTGTTGCCTTGAGTGGAGGCCACAGCCTGCCTAGGCAGGTAACAAAGCCTCCTTCTGCTTCAGCTCCATGGCTTCTATATTTGAAACTTTGTTGCTTTGAGCCTGCTAAGGCAGGCAGTTTCCTCCAAACAGAATCCTCCTGTTTGCTCTAGCTCCATGGCTGCCGGCCGCCATCTTGGCTGGGTTAATTTGCATATTGTCGCTCTGATTGGCTGGTGGGCATGGCTTAGGTGTCTCCGAGTGATGGTCAATTTGCATATTACTCTTTTATTAGATTAGATATTGGTTCAATCCCAAGAGTGGAAGGATCCTGGGCCAGAAAACAAATACCGTATTTTCCGGCGTATATGACGACTGAGCATATAAGACACCCCAACTTTTGAGAAGATTTTCCTGGGTTAAAAAGTCCGGACGGAGACCGTATCTGGCACAAAAAGGAGCCCACCGGAGACACTTGCGGTCTCCATCTGGCTCCATTGACGACCACCGACTTTTGAGAAGATTTTCCTGGGTTAAAAAGTGGTCTTATACACTGGAAAATATGGCAGCTGTAAAGGATATATTTATGACAATTAGAGAAATCTGAATATGGACTTTAGATTAGATAATACTATTATATCAGTGTAAATGTCTTGATTTTCATAGATGAACTATGGGTATATAATAAATATCCTTATTATTAGGAAATACACATTGAAGGATCCAAGGGAAAGTGTCATGATGTATACAATTATTCTCAAATGGTTCAGAAAAATATAATAATCCTATCTAATAAAGGAGTAATATGCAAATTAGGCATCACTACATCACAAAGATGGCCGCCCCCATGGCCACAAGGTAGTGGTGCCCATAGCCACAAGATGGCCACCCCCATGGACACAACATGGTGGTGCCCATAGCCACAAGATGGAGGCGCCCAGTCCTGGTCAGCCCCGCCACTAAAGTGGTCAGGCCTGTTAGCCAGGCAGGAAGTGGTGGGGGACGCAGGGGGCCTGAAGGGGCAGAACAGTTGATCAGAGGGGGCTGGGGGTCCACTGCCCAGGCCAGAGGCTTTCGCCAGAGGCCTCAGGCATGGGCATGGGTGGAGCCGGTGATTGGAGGGAACAGGGGCAGAGCCGGTGTTCGGAGTGGTATGAGGGTGCCCTCCCCAGGCATAAGCCCTGGACCAGAGACCTCAAGCCTGGGCAGGGGCAAGGCCGGAGATGGCAGGGGCCTGGGCTCCACAGAGCCAGCAATCAGAGGGGCAGGGGTGGAGCCTGCGATTGTAGGGGTCTGGGAACTGGTGGAGCTGGCAAAGCAGGGGTCTAGGGGTACATTGCCCAGGCCTGCAGCCTTGGCCAGAGGCTGCCAGTGGGGCAAGGGCAGAGCCGGCGATGGCAGGGGGCAGGATCAGAGCTGGTGATCACAGAGGCCTGGGCTCTGTGAAGCCGGCAATCGAAGGGGCTTGGGGGTTGTCTGCTCAGGCCTGCATCCTTAGCCAGAGAGTACAGGCCTGGGCAGTGGTGGAACTGGGATTGGAGGGGCAGGGGCAGAGCCCACGATCAGAGTGAACAGAGAAAACACCTTTTCTGACCGCTCACTGGCTAAGCTCCCTGTATACCACTGGTAATATTCTTAGTAACTTGGCTTATAAGAATCCAAAAAGGCGATCTAGGGTTTTTCCACCACACTCCTGGAGAAAAAAAAATGAAGGTCCACCGCTGGAGGGCTAAGAAATGTCATATCCTGCCCTAGCCGGTTTGGCTCAATGCATAATGCCTCAGCTTGCTGACTGCAGGGTCTGGGTTCAATTCTGACCAGGGTCATGTACCTAGGTTGCAGGCTCCTCCCTGGCCGGGGCCCAGGTCAGGGCTCATGCAGGAGGCAACCAATCAAAGTGTTCCTCTCACTTTGATGTTTCTCTCTGTTTTTCCCTTCTCTTCCACATTCTCTAAAAATCAATGGAAACATATCCTCAGGTGTGGATAAAAAAAAAAAAGAAAGAAAGAAATGTGATATCCTATGAAAGACACATCTTGAAAATGCCTAAAGAAAGTTGTCATTTTTTCATGGTGAAGGGACTGGAGTCTGTGTTGATGAAAACACCTTGGTGGCTGCAGTGGCTAGCAATGGCTGCAGCAGCAGGGTGATGGGGCTGTTGGCTTTCCCTAATTAGCCTGGTCACCTCCCACAAAGGGAGGCCAGACTGCGGCTTAGGCTCACTCCCCAAGGAGATCAGAAAGTGGGCCTAAGCCATCAGTAGGACACCCCCTGAGGGCTCCCAATATGTGAAAGGGGGCAGGCTGGGCTGAGAAACCTCCCCTCCCCCAGTGCACAAATTTCGTGCACCGGGCCCCTAGTATGTAAATATTCAGGGACAGAATAAGGCTAAAGTAGCAAAATGTTAACAGTAAGTAAATTTGAGTGAAGAATTTACTGAAGTCCTTTGTAATATTTTTAAACTTCACTGTAGGTTTAAAAGTACTTCAAAGTAAACTATTTTAAAAATAAATAATGATCTAGAAAACAATAGACCTGAAATCTAGCCATCATGTAACCCCTGAGCAAGTCACTTGTCATCTTTCACTTTAATTTCTTCAGATGCTAAAATTGGGGTAATGATGCATAAATGCCCTACCTCCTTTCCAGAACTGTTCTAAACTGCAAAGCATAATGGTGATACCCATGTGAAAGGTGTAGAAAAAAAAACACCAAAGTTTTGGAATACAAAGACAGGATTTCAATCTACTGCTCAACCATTTATATGAATAGATTGCATTGATCGTATCCTCAGCCTCAGTATTTCCATCTACAAAATGGGAACTGTTCTAAAAGGGAATTTCATAAGGATACATGACTATCTCAAGAAGTAATAAAAATATCATATAAACAATCTGTCTTACACCCCAAGAAGCTAGAAAAAGAAGATCAAACAAAGCCAATGTTAGTAGAAGGAACAAAATAACAAAGATCAGAGTGGAAATAAATAAAATAGACTAAAACTACAATAGAAAAGAAACAAAAGGTTTTTTTAAAAAATATAAATATAACTGGCAAACATTTAGCTAAATTTACCAAGAAAAAGAGAAAGGGATCAAATAAATAAAATTAGAAATAAAGGGAGACATTACAATTGATATCACAGAAATATAAAGGATCATAAGAGACTCCTATGAACAATTAAGTATACATCAACAAATAAGACAACCTAAAGAAATGGATAAATTCCTAGAAATATACAATCTTCCAAGACAAAATCATGAAGAAATAGAAAATCTGAATAAACTGATTACTAGTAGGAAATGTAATCACTAATCAAAAACCTCCCAACAAACAAATGTCCAGGCCAGATAGCATCACTGGTGAATTCTACCAAACATTCAAAGAGGAATTAATAATACCAATCCTTCTCAAACCCTCCAAAAAAACTGAAGAGAACACTTCTAAACTCATTTTATGAGGTCAGCATTACCCTGATACAAAAACCAATCAAGGACTCCACAGAAAAAAAGAAAATTACAGGCCAATATAACTGATGAACAAAGATGCAATAATCCTCAACAAAGTATTAGCAAGCTATAATAAATAGCACATTAAAAGGATAAAATGGGGCTTATTCCATGGATACGAGGATGGTTCAACATCTATAAATTTCTACATTAACAAAATGAAGGACTAAAATCATATGATCGCCTCAATAGATGAAGAAAAACATTTGACAAAATCCAACATTCCTTACTGATAAAAACTCTCAACAACGTGGGTATTGGTAGGAATGTAGCTCAACACAATAAAGGCCATATATGACAAGCTCACAGTTAAAACACATTTTTTGCGGGAAACGAGTAAAATCGGATCCACCAGGGAGACTGTCAATGGCATACATTGGAACCTCTAGTTGGAACCGGCAAAAATAAAAATGTTTTACGTCGCTGTCGTGTGTGTGCCGCTCATAAACTATGCAATGAAACGCGGTACATATGCAAGTTTTGTAATGTACCCCTGCACAAAGGAAAGTGTTTCGAACGCTACCTACCACACAGTGGTGGGAAAATGCCCGCTTACTTATTAATATCATACTCAACAAAAAGCTGAGATCAGAAAAAGAAAAGGATGTCCACTCTCATCACTTTTATTCCAGACTAGAGGCCCAGTCCATGACAGTCGTGCATTGGGATGGTAGGTGCCTCAGTCCAGCCTGAGCCCTTTTGTTATCTGGGAGCCTTGGAGGGACATCCTACTGCTGTCAGTAGCATCAAATTCATTGAGACAGAAAGTAGAATGGTCCTTGCCTGGGGCTAAAAGGAGAAGAAAATGGAGAATTATTGTTTAACTAGAGGCCCAATGCATGAAATTCATGCACTGGGGGGGAGGGGGTTGTCCCTCAGCACAGCCTGCACACTCTCCAATCTGAGACCCCTTGGGGGATGTCCCTCTCACAATCCAGGGCTGCTGGTTCCTAACCACTCGCCTGCCTGCCTGCCTGCCTGCTTGCCTGACTGCCCCTAACTGCTCCTGCCTGCAAGCCTGATAACCCCGTAACTGCTCCCCTGCTGGTCTGATTGACACCTAACTGCTCCCCTGCCAGCCCAATTGCCCTCAACTACCCTCTTCAGCCAGCCCAATCACCCCCAACTTCCCTCCCCTACTGGCCCAATTGCCCCCAACTACCCTCCACTGCAAGCCTGGTCACACCCAACTGCTTGCCCCTGTCAGCCATCTTGTGACAATGTGAGGGAAGCCATCTAGTGATGATGTGGGGGAGGCCATCCTGCGATGGCCATCTTGTGACAATGAGTGGGCAGCCATCTTTGTGATGACAGGAAGGTGACCATCTTGTGACAACATGGTGGTGGCCATCTTGTGGCAGCCATCTTGTGACAAAGTGGGGGCAGTAATCTTGTGATGGTATGGAGGTGGCCATCTTGTGACAATGTGGGGGAAGCCATCTTGTGATGATGCAATGGTGTGAGGGTCAATTTGCCATTACCTCTTTATTATATAGGACTAGGGGCCCGGTGCACAAAAATTTGTGCACTCAGGGGGGTCCCTCAGCCCAGCCTGTGCCCTCTCACAGTCTGGGAGCCCTCGGGGGATGTCTACCTGCTGGTGTGTCTGGCCAGCCTGTGTGAGGGGCTGATGGCTGTTTGCAGGCTGGCCAAACCCCCAAGTGGGAACCCTCACCCCAGGGAGGTGTGGCCACCCTGGGTGACAGGCTGAGGACTGTTTTCAGGCTGCCCACAGCTCCCATTGACCCAACGTACCAGCGAAGCAGGCTGGAATCAGGTTTCTGGGGTTTATTTATCTTCTATAATTGAAACTTTGTTGCCTTAAGCAGAGGCCCAGCTGGCCTAGGCAGGCAACAGAAGCCTCCTGTTTGTTCTAGCTCCATGACTGTCAGCTGCCATCTTGGCTGGGTTAATTTGCATACAGCCACTCTGATTGGCTGGTGGGTGTGGCTTGGCTGGTGGGCGTGGGTTAGGTGTAATGGAGTGAGGGTCAATTTGCATATTACTCTTATATTATATATGCATAACTCATGGACACAGACAATACGGTGCTGAAGGCCTGGGGTGGAGGTGGGGAGACAGGCTGGAGGAGTCAATGGGGGGGATAAAGGGAGCATGTGTGTGTAATACTTTCAACAATAAATAATTATAAAAAAGTAAAATAAAGTTATGGACATGACCCAATTCAGAAATTGAAAAAAATTTGTCAAGGTCTAAAAGAATGTTAAATAAATAATCATTTAATCACATTTATGATTCCTAAAGCATACGTAATTTCAGAATTTCAGACTTTTTTTTTCATTAAAAGGGTTGGTATAATTGAATTCTTCCTGACATATTCAATGAGAATTCATTAATCAGATGTCACAAGTTTATACTGAAGAGAAGCCAGAATAACCATTATTTAAAACCAGAGGCTCAGTGCATGAAAATTCATGCACTAGAGGGAGGGTCCCTCAGCCTAGCCTGTCCCCTCTCACAGTCTGGGAGCCCTCAGGGGTGGGAGGCAACCTGGTGATCAGAGGAAAGTGAAGGTGATGCCCCCATCACACCTATGCTGCTGCCACTGCCAGCAGCGCAAGCCTCAGCTGGCTCTGGTTACCTGAGCCTCAGGCAGCCCTGGGCAGCTAGGCATCTACCATCCGAGGCTTGCCTGTGACTTGTGCCGGCCTTGGGCAGCTGGGAAGCCAATGCCCGAGGCTTACTTGTGCCTCGGGCATCAGCTGGGTAGTTGCCATCTGAGGCTTCCCTGGGCCTTGGGCCACCCTTGGGCAGCTGGGGGACTGAGTGGACTGGGGTCTCTGGAAGCAGGAGCGCGGAAAGGCCTGTCACCCCAGCAGGGCTGAGGGGATTGGGCACAGCCATCTTGTGGCTGTGGGCACCACCATCTTTGAGGGGGCGCAGTCAATTAGCATATTACCTCCTTATTGGCTGTGGGTGCCGCCATCCTTGCGATGGCATAAAGGTCAATTTGCATATTCCCTCTTTGGATAAGATGCTCTTAAGGAAATAAGACTTTACATTTATAAATGTATATTAAATTCACTTTTCATTTTAATTATAATGGAAAGACTTATTTAACTTTAAGGCTGTGGAAAAACATTTTTTGGAAAGGATAAAAATGTATATGCCATACGATTGAAAACAACCAAATTTTAAAGATCAAATTATCGTTTGATCCAGGAAATTTATATGAAACAAACTATTGGAATATTTTAGCCACCTAAGATGTTTTATTTCAATTATTCTTCGGAGAAGTGTCTATTTAGGTACTTTGCCCATTTTTTAATTGGATTGTTTGTCTTTATTTGTTAAGTTGTATGAGTTCCATATATATTTTGGAAATTAACCCTTATTAGATGTATCATTGCCAACCAAATATGTGCTCCCATACAGTGAGCTCACTTTTCATTTTGTTGATGGTTTCTTTTGTTGTGCAGAAGCTTTTTATTTTGATATAATCCCATTTGTTTACTTTCTCCTTAGTTTCCTATGCCCTAGGAAGTATATTTGTAAACATATTGCAACATGAGATGTCTGAGATTTTGCTGCTTATGGTTTCGTCTTAAGATTTTTATGGTTCACATCTTACATTTTAATTCTTTCATCCATTTTGAGTTTATTCTTGTGCATGATGTAAGTTGGTGATCTACTTTCATTTTTTGCATGTATCTGTCCAGTTTTCCCAGCACCATTTATTGAAGAGACTGTCTTCACTCCATTGTATGCTCTTGCCTCATTTGTCAAATATTAATTGAGCATAATGGCTTGGGTCAATTTCTGGGGTCTCTTTTCTGTTCCATTGATCTATATGTCTGTTCTTGTGCCAGTACCAGGTTGTTTTGAGAACAGTGGCTTTGTGGTATAACTTGATATCTGCTATTGTGATCCCTCCAACTTTGTTCTTCTTTCTCAGATTTGCTGTGACTATTTGGGGTCTTTTTGGCCCATATAAATTTTTGGAGTATTTGTTCTAGATCTGTGAAGTATGCTCTTCATAATTTAATAGGGACTGCATTGAATCTATAGATTGCTTTGGGTAGTATCGACATTTTAATGATGTTAATTCTACCACTCCCCAAACATAGTATTTTGACATAAATATACTTGGATATCAGAGACTAACATTTTGTAAGAGGATGTAATTTGTAAATATGTTATTTCATTAATACACTCAATGACCAAGATTAGTATCACTGTCTGTACTTACAGTTGAAGATACAGATTTTAGAGGCTGGTGATTTACAAAATGCCACCCAATTCATCAATGGCAGATGTGGAATTCAAACTTAGGTCTGTGTGTTTCCAATGCCAGTGCTCTTTCTCACAACATCATGCCACTGTAATAAATCTCACCATGTCATTCCTTGCTGATGAGCTTGATTTCCTAGATGAGAATAAGCTGAAACCTAAGCTCAGTAACATAACTTCAACCAAGACTATATTTTTAACTACTTTAGGTGAGATTTTTAAAAAATAGACTTGCTTGGTTCCAAAATGACAGTGGATTAAGTGGGAACTACACTGACACCCTCCCAAGACCAAACTGGCATTACAACTAAATTTCAGAGAAACAATTCTGAATAATCAACTGAAAACTAGCATTAAAAAAAATTGGTGGTACATTTACACCATTAAATACTATGCAGCAATAAAAAAATTATCTCTTACTCTTTGAGACAAGCATGGAGGGACCTAGAAAGTATTATGCTAAGTGAAATAAGCCAGTCAGCAAAAAACAAAAATCACATATCTCACTTATATGTGGAATCTAATGAGCAAAATAAACTGATGAACAAAACATGGAAGAGACTGTTGAATCTCAGAGGGAAGATGGGGTTGGGCAGGTGGGTATATGGGAAGAGATTAACCAAAGAATTTATATGCATAACCCGTGGACACAAACAATACTGTGGTGAAGGCCTGGGGTGGGGCGGGTATAGGCTAGAAGGGATCAGTTGGGGGTGGGGGGAGACATCTGTAATACTTTCAACAATAAAGATATTCTTTTTATCTAGAAGACTTAGTTAAAGTTCTGAGGTCCAAAAGTAATATTTTCCTACAAACTAGTTTCTAGTACTCCCAAAAGGACAGTAGTTAATGATAGAAAACATTCCCCAGGGCAACAATCTAATTTCATTCCTCTTCTTGCACTCATGTATATTGGTTGATTTAGATAGCTGGAAAACAGGAGTTGACTCCATGACCTCCCAAACTGCTTTTAATACTATAATTCTGATTTTCTTTGCCCTACTTATATAGGGGAACCAGTGATTATTCTCTAAATTTGGGTTTTAAAGGCCAGATTGTTCCATTTTAGTAAAGATACCACAGATAATATAAAAGTACATATAGCAATGGCCATACTTCAAAAATTCCTATTAAATTATACCAAAATAATCCTCTCAAAATACCAGAATCACAGCAATTGACAGCAAGGAATAAATATGAACCAGGGAAGCTGAGAGGGATCCCTATTTATAACATTTCATTACTTTAGACATCAGTGAAATATCATCTGACAAGTTCAAAAAAGCCTGACTGGGCAACATGTCCCGTTGTGACTTTTGTGGTTCTTATCCCATTGTCTTCACTACTTGGCATATTACATCATTGTTAACTGTAAAGAGAACTGCTGTCTGACCTTTAATTTCCCAAATCTATCAAGGGGAAAAAAAGACTCCTGTTATCTTATCCTATCTAATAAAAGACTAATATGCAAATTAGGCATCACTCCGTCAAAAAGATGGCCACCCCCATAGCCACAAGATGGCAGAGCCCATAGTCACACCCTATCTAATAAAAGAGTAATGTGCAAGTTAGGCGTCACTCTGTCACAAAGATGGCCGCTCCCAGAGCCAAAAGATGGCAGCGCCCAATCCAGCTCAGCCCCACCACTGAAGTGATCAGGCCTGTTAGCCAGGCAGGTGGTGGGGGAGGCAGGGAGTCAGAAGGGCAGAACAGGCTATCAGAGGGGGCTGCGGGTCCCCTCCTCAGGCCAGAGGCCATCGCCAGAGGCCTCAGGCATGGGCAAGAACGAAGCCGGTAATTGCAGGGCCATAGCTGGTGATCGAAGGGGTTTGAGGGTGCCCTACCCAGGCATAAGCCCTGGGCCAAAGGGCTCAGGCCTGGACAGGGGCAAGGGCAGAGATCACAGGGGCCTGGGCTCCACAAAGCCAGCAATCGGAGGGGTAGGGGCAGAACCTGCGATCGCAGGGGCCTGGGCATGGGCGGAGCTGGCAATACAGGGGCCGAGGGGTCCTCTGCCCAGGCCTGCAGCCTTGGGCAGAGGCTGCCAGTGGGGCAAGGGCAGAGCCGGCGATGGCAGGGGCAGGATCAGAGCCAGTGATTGCAGAGGTCTGGGCTCTGTGAAGCCGGCAATCAAAGGGGCTTGGGGGTCTTCTGCTCAGGCCTGTAGCCTCAGCCAGAGGTTACAGGCCTGAGCAGGGGCGGAGCTGGGATTGGAGGGGCAGGGATGGAGCTGGTGATCGGAGTGAACTACAGAAGAAACACTTTTCTGACCGCTCACTGGCTAAGCTCTCTGTATACCACTGGTAATATTCTTAGTAACTTGGCTAATAAGAATCCAAAAAAGTGATCTAGGGTTTTTCCACCACACTCCTGAAGAAAAAAAAATGAAGGTCCACTGCTGGAGGGCTAAGAAATGTCATATTCTGCCCTAGCCAATTTGGCTCAATGCATAATGCCTCAGCCTGCTGACTGCAGGATTTGGGTTCAATTCTGACCAAGGGCATGTATCTAGGTTGCAAGCTCCTCCCTGGCCGGGACCCAGGTCAGGGCTCATGCAGGAGGCAACTAATCAAAGTGTTCCTCTCACTTTGATGTTTCTCTCTGTTTTTCCCTTCTCTTCCACATTCTCTAAAAATCAATGGAAACATATCCTCAGGTGAGGATAAAAAAAAGAAAGAAAGAAATGTGATATCCTATGAAAGGCACATCTTGAAAATGCCTAAAGAAAGTTGTCATTTTTTCACGGTGAAGGGACTGGAGTCTGTGTTGATGAAAACACCTTGGTGGCTGTGGTGACTTGCAGTGGCTGCAGCAGCGGGGTGATGGGGCTGGTGGCTTCCCCTGATTAGCCTGGTCACCTCCCACAAAGGAAGGCCAGATTGTGGCTTAGGCTTGCTACCCAAAAGGAGCAGGGAGCGGGCCTAAGTCATCAGTAGGACACCCCCTGAGGGCTCCTAATATGTGAAAGGTGGCATGCTGGACTGAGGAACACCCCCCCCCACCCCAGTGCACGAATTTCATGCTCCGGGCCCCTAGTGACAAATAATAGATCAGAAATCATGGGTTTCCCTTCTAGCAGAGCCATAGATTACTTATATATTACCCAGTTGTACCATAACAATTTAAATTTCAAAACCAACAAATGCCTACAAACTATTCAGAGGCTTCATAAAATATCCCAATGACTGTCTATAATTGGAAAGAGGAACTGGCTTCATGATTATATGCCAAAATACAATAAAAAAGAGAAATATTTGCACCAGAGAAATAATGTTTCTGATTGATCATTAAGGAAAGCAGAACCCCTGGATGACAGCTTCCTGAGACCAGAGCCAGGATTGTGTCTGTTCTAGGAATTAGGGATACATCATTGATAATGAAGACTGCCCATTCAAACAGGAAAACACTGACTAGAACCATATGGATTCTGTCTTTATTAAACACTGCAGACCTGGTGCATGAAATTCATGCATGGGAGGGTCCCCTCAGCCAAGCCTGGACTCTCTCCATTCTGGGACCCCTCAGGAGATGTCTGACTGCTAAGATCAGGCCTAAACTGGCAGTCAGACATCCCTCTCACAATCCTAGAACACTGGTTCCTAATCGCTCACCTGTCTGCTTGTCAGGTTGCCCCAACTGTCCCCCCCTGCCAGTCTGAT
>PVJC01039103.1:0-16425 GCA_004026665.1 Murina feae | reverse complement strand
ATCTTCTCTGGGTATCTGGTTATATAGTTTTTTCTCTCCTCTCTCAGGAGTCTTCTTTCTTCTCCAGCTGCAAGCTGTCTCCCAGCTCGATCTCCACTGCCAATTCGGTCTGGAAGCTACTCGTTTCAGCTGCTTTCCCTATCTGCTCTGGGACAAGGCACTGTATACGTCTGCCTAAACCGCCGCCATTTTTAATCCTAACATTTTCAATTTTAAAAAGAAAGAGCAGCCCAGCTAGTGTTGCTCAGTGGTTGAGCGTCTACCCGTGAACCAGGAGATTACAGTTCTATTCCGGTCAGGGCACGTGACTGGGTTGCAGGCTCCATCTCCAGTGTGGGGCGTGCAGGAGGCAGTCCATCAATGATCCCTCTCATCATGGATGGTTTGTATCTCTTTCTCCCTTTCCCTTTCTCTCTGAAATCAATAAAAATATATGTAAAAAAAAAGAAAGAATAATAAAAAAAAGAGCAATACAGTTGATCTTTCCTTTAAGAAAACCCAAGACATGGAGAATTGGATTTACAAAGGGAACAAAGCAGGAGGTAACTCGGAATCACACAGAACTTCTCAGGGATTCATGCGCTGGTCAAGTCCACCCGTTGTATTTCCACTCGGTATCCACGTGGGCGCAAATATAATTCACATAAACAAGGACGGTGGAGTCTCTCTTGGGAAGTGCTGTGCTACCTTAGGCTACATTCCCTTTATTGATCATGTCATTTCCCACCCGTGGGCCCTGGCACATGACTCGGATAACACAGCCTATGAGGCAGATGATATTCGTGCATCTGATGCCCGTGTGGTAACAGGGCTCCACCGAGTCTCAGCAGAGAGCATCCTTCGTGTGCCCTCCACCGGGATGCGAGTGGCCGCCTGCCTCACATGCTGTCTTACTGCAATGCCATTCTCAGGTCACACAACAGTGGGGCCCACAGGAGTTTTTCCTAGAAGAGGCCGACTTCATGAGGTGGCCCAGCCATTTCATACCCTTTCCTTCAGGCCCCTGTTTCGGCTGACAGTTCCCCATCTTGCTTTATCTTCCTGCAACAAAGAGCTACAACCCGCAACTCGAACGCCAGCTTTCACTGTACGGCCAGTGGTTATTAAACAACGGGAATATAGGTCTTTGATAGGCATGTGGAAAGCAGGGGAGAGGAGGCAGCTCAGGCATCAAAGGATGCAAATCGATACCAACCTTAAAAGCAAAACCCAGCCCAGTTTCTCGTCTCTTTCTCTCCTGGCCCTGTCGGCAGTGACGCCCACCCGCACCCTCACCCTCTCCCCAGTGTGTTGACTGCCCCCGACACCCCATCACAACCCATTAGCCCCGGAGACTGACAAGCCCAGCACACAGCAAGAAGGCAAGTTTGAAGGAAAACATGGAAAACACAGGCGAGGCCCGGCTATTGGGAACCGCAGCAGCCCCAGATGCGACAGCCCCAAGGTCAGTGGCACCTCCGTGAAGGTCAGTGAAGGCAGCGGGTTTTCTGTAATCCGGACGCCAGGGCCTGGGGAAATGACGGGGTGTTTACTTTCATTTTCACAGGAATTTGGGTTGAGGACTATGAAAACAGAGCTGGCTAACGTGCTTTCGCTAGGAGACACTACATCTCTTTTCTCACCCCGACAGGGCCTCAGCGTCCAGGTTCTTGTCCCCAGCAGCCTGTCAGGGCTCATCCTCGTGCCCAGTGCCCATCCTCGTGCCCAGTGCCCACCAGCTCCTGGAGCTGAGCCCTTGCGTCCTGCTTACCCTGAGAGGTCATAGCCCTGCACGTGCCAGGGGCTTTTCCATACGCAGCAACACACTTCCCTGCTGCTGGCGTTATAACAGCAGCGGGACAGTCTCTCCATTTATTGTCATCCTGCTGGGCCCACGAAGCTTGGAGGGACTCACCGCCACCAGGCCACACGAAAGCTCTGTGTGACCTCGAGCCTTGGCCCCAACCTCCCACGGCTCTCCTGGGGCCCAGGACCCCGCTCAGCTGCTCCACAACATCCTCTGCATCCAGCCTCCTGGGTATCATGCATCCCCATTGCAATGATAACGAGACTACAGACGTTGCGAGAGTTGCTTTATGCACACGTGCTCCTAAATCCTGCAAGGGACTCTGGGAGGCGGTCACTGCCCTAGTACTGTGCGTCAGGCCATGCCCTGTGTGTGGCAGAGTCAGGATTTGAACCCTGGGGTCTCCCAAGCCCTCACACATGACCCTCACCCTCTGTTGTCCCTTAGAACATAAGGCCTTTCTCACTCTTCTCCTCAGAAGAACGCTGTGTCTCTCAATATCGCTCAAAGTCCACCCATAGTCGGACTCACCCACTCCTACTAACCTTCCTGAAAGTTCTAGCGTTTCAGTTTCCACAAATACTGGTTAATGCCTGATGCTTTATCATTGAGAGTGCGAAATGGTGACTTTTAAATCAACCCCACAGCATTCCTCTTTAGCTCACAGTAAGTTATGTTTTAGTGTTGATCTGTGGTTTATGAGACAATGTGGTGACTGGTAACATTTTCAAAGAGGCATATTAATTGTAATTTTTAATGGATTTCAAAACAAATTTTCACATGACTAGAGGTTATGGAAATGTATAATCACTATATTGAAGCTTACATATAGATATCATCTACAGCTGTGGTTAATTATATATATGAACTATTTGTATGTAAATATACACATATGTAAGTATGTATATCTATAGTGACATAAATATAGATATTGGCATCTATATAACATCTGTCCACTTGTGTTTATGTACATGCCTTCTTTCTATGCCTCCGCCATTGGTTGTGAATTGCCTAAAGGCTGAGCTGGTTATATTTTGGACCTGCAATACAATGAAGATGCCATCTCAACTTGCGCAAGAGAGATACCCATTCTAAAGCACACATTTGCCTGGCCTTTTCTGAGGCTGGGTTACACACTTACTGTGCACAATCACATATTTTGATTTGATTTGTGAAATAACTGTTTTTGCAAAGTTGTAAGTAAATAAAATTTTATTTAAAAATGCACAAGAAGGAAAGACAAATGGCTAATTAACACAAAAAATGTTCCAACTTATGAGTATCAAAGAAATATAAATTAAAAGAACACAGAGTCTTTTTTAATCCATCAAATTGGCAAGTTTAAAACAGTATTACACTCATTTTAAGAGGATGAACATTTGTTGGGAGAGTGTTTGCCAATATGTATATATATTTTTTAAATGTTCATATCTTTTGTCTCAGCAATCCTATTTCTAAGACTTTATTCTAAAAAAATTGAAATATTTAAGATGTAACATTATGTATAATAGCTACAAGTTAAAAATGACAAAATATACATAATACGGAAGTAGGGAAATTATGGTATATCTCTATGGTATATATGACCTATTTACATATCTATACTAATAAAAAGGTAATATGCAAATTAGACTGAACATCTTCCAGACGACCTTCCAGACAAAGCCATGGTGGCAGGGCTGAGGCAGAGGCAGTTACAGGTTATCAGGCAGGCAGAGAGCTGTTAGGAGAATCAGGCCAGCAGGGGAGAGCAGTTAGGAGGATCAGGTCAGCAGGCAGGTGAGCGGTTAGGAGCCAGCAGCCCTGAGGGTTCCCCAATTGGAGACCAGGCTGAGGGACCACCCGAGTGCACAAATATTTATGCACCGGGCCCCTAGTCTTACATATTTAATAAAGATATATTGAAATGTTTCATAAACATTATACACACGCACACGGGAAAGTGTTCATAATATATTAAATTTAAAAAAGGAATCCTATATAATAAAACCTAATATGCCAAGTGTCTGGTTGTCTGGTCATCCATTCAACCAATCAAAGTCTAATATGCTAATGATATGCTAAGGCCACTCAACCGCTCCCTATGATAAATGCACTGACCACCAGGGGGCGGACACTCTGACCAGTAGGTTAGCTTGCTGCTGGGGTCCGGTTGATTGGGATTGAGTGAGATGGGCCTTGGAGCCCTCCCATGGTCCCTCCCCAGCTGGCCAACTCCTGAGTTCCTCCCTGGCCCCAATTGTGCACTAGTGGGGTCCCCAGCCTGGCCTGTGCCCTCTCACAATCCGGGACCCTCGGGGGATGTCGGAGAGCCAGTTTCAGCCCGATCCTGCAGGCCAGGCTGAGGGACCCCACTGGTGCATGAATTCGTGCACTGGGCCTCTAGTTTATAAGATTATAAATTCCAAATTCCATAATCTTATAAAATAATATGTTGATTTTATATTTATATTTATTTACATTTCCCAATTTTTATAACACCAAGCCTATTTGTAATAATCCTAAGTACAACAATTCAATAAATACAATACAAAATGCATTGGTGGTGCCAGGTGGGCACTAGACTTATTGGGGGGATCACTCTGTAAGTTATTTAAATGTCTAGTCACTACTTTGCAACAGAAACTAATGTAATATTGAATGTCCACAATAATTGGAAAATAAAATAAAGTGTACTGGGATGAACTATAGGCAAGATGTCAGAGTGAGTAGATGTGGAAACTTGTTTTCTATTCCTCATGTACAGGAGTTAAGCACAATTTATAGACAAAAGTTAGAGCTGCATAGCTGTGCTCACTGCAAGGAGAAAACCTCCCAGGACCAGCAGGGAGAGTCCCAAAGCAGTAAGGTAGGCTGAAGATGGAGGTCTGCATTTTATAAAGACCAGTAGAGACCTGATGCATGAAGATTTGTGCAGGAATGGGCCTTCCTTCCCCTGGTTGCCAGTACTGCCTACACTCCAGCCAAAGCCGCTTTTCTGCCTTCCCATGCTGCCCAGAGGCTCTGAGTGGCTGGGGTGTGTGGAATGCCTGCATCGTTGCCATGGCGATGATGCAAGCATCCTG
Organism: Murina feae; assembly: GCA_004026665.1. Lineage (NCBI taxonomy): Eukaryota > Metazoa > Chordata > Mammalia > Chiroptera > Vespertilionidae > Murina > Murina feae. Next base: position 11,574 of record PVJC01039103.1, on the reverse strand, counting down.
CCCCACCATGGCCACTCGGTGCCTGCATATGCAAATCAACCTGCCATCTTTGTTGGGTTAATTTGCATACTCACTCCTGATTGGCTGGTGGGTGTCATGAAGGTATGGTCAGTTTGCATCTTTCTCTTTTATTAGTGTAGAATACCTTTGTGTTCTCTCAAAATGAGGCAGATAAAAAAAATCATTTTGCATATTTATAATGTTGAAAAATGTGAAAGATAATTAAAAGATCAAGAATGTGAAATAACTTAAATCATATTACAAATATCTTGTAATAGCAAAAGACCTAACTATTGCATGTATCCTACAAATAAAGATTCCTTGGACATTCTTCAAATGTATATTTCACAACTTAAACGCTTACGTAAGAGGAATTCAAATTCTGTGTTTATTGAGCAACTACCATGTGCCAGGCACTGACTTCAGTAGCCTTAGGGAATGACAAATTTGAACAAGGTTTGGAGGAGCCTATATTTCTGTTTTAACTCTGCTTTATCACTGTAGATTTCCTCCATATTGATAGAGAGATGAGATGAACGTTGCTCCCCCTCTGATTCAGAGTGAAGCGAGGTCGTGGGTATTTCTGCATTGCCACACACATGCTTGCTTGGACTACTACTCCCTTTTTCCTCAAGCTGCTCCCAAGCCCCAATTTCCTAAAACATTTTTTGTTTTATTTTAAAGAGAGTTGGAGGAGGGAAAAGTAAACAGTATTCTATCATTCCTGGCACAGATGCTGTCTCATTCCTGAAAATTTATGAGTAAATGCACAACACCTCATGGGTGAGCAATGGTTGTCCTTACAGCAATTTGTAATGAAACAAAGTCATAAATCACAAGGGACTGGCCGGCGCCCCAAATAAAATATCAGTGGCTTTTAACTACCAATGTCTCATGTGTTAAGATGTGTCCTATTTATTCCAATCACAGAATGCTAGAACGGTAAAGAAACCAGGAGAGAGAAACAAGTTTTATCACTTCCAATCTGCCATATTCCCTATAAGTTGGTAATAAACACACCTAAGTTACTTCATTACAATGTGATAGATTGTTACAACAACTCTGAAGGTCCATGATATAAATCATTTAAATAGAGACTCAGACAATTTGAAAAATTCCCATTAATTACCAGAAAGTCAGTAACAATTACATCAACAAAGTTCAGTTTGCCCTGCATTTGTGAATATAGACACTTTAAAATAGAGATTATGACCCAGTGGAGCAGATTAGCTCATTAGTCATGTAAAATCTTTTTATTTTTTAACTGTGATGGGATGGGAATTGAACATATCGATTATAACTGATCTTTCACTCAGCGAAGAGGCTGCAGTATATTTAGCTGAATGTATTGCCTGAGATGGTTTATAGTCAGTCCATATTTCCAGAAATAATCAGCGTTTATCACAAACACTTTTGGAGTGCTGAGCATTGTAAAGGGGGATGCAAAATGCAAATATTTAGTCCCTTGTCCTGAAGGTGAGGGGAAAACCCCCACCTTTTTTTTAAAAAAAAATACTTTATTGATTTTTTACAGAGAGGAAGGGAGAGGGATAGAGAATTAGAAACATCGATGAGGGAGAAACATGGATCAGCTGCCTCCTGCACACCCCATGGGGATGTGCCCACAACCAAGGTACATGCCCTTGACCGGAATTGAACCTGGGACCCTTAAGTTCGCAGGTCAACACTCTATCCGCTGAGCCAAACCTGTTAGGGCAAACCCCTACCTTTTTATTTATCTTAAAACAGAAACCAGCCGAAGTGGCTCAGTTGGTTGAGCATCATCCTGTCCACCAAAAGGTTGCCGGTTTGATTCCTGTTCAGGGCCTATACCCAGTTGGGGGCACATGTGGAAGGCAGCTTATTGATATTTCTTTCTTCCTCTTTCTAAGCATGCCCATGGGTGAGGATTAAAAAAAATAAAAACAAAACTCCCCAAAACAAAAACCAGGAATGATACATAGTACAGCTCCAATACTGGTAAGAGATTTACAAGTACATGTTCCCATTTGTTGATAAAATTGTCTTTTCCCCATTGTCTGGTCTTGGCGCCCTTATTAAAAAATCAAGTGACTTTATATGTGAGGGTTTATTTCAGGGCTTTCTCCTATTCCACTGTTCTCTGTGTTTGTCCTTGTGCCTCTATGAGTACTGCTGTGTTTCGTTTTCTGCAAAAAGCTTTATTGCTTCCATTTGGTCCAATGCATGGGAGAGGGCTCCAGGGTGGTTAGAAGAATGGCTAGGAGTTTTGGGAAGAGGCTCAGGTAAAAGCCAGACCCCTCAAAGGCCTCTGGGCTCTACAAGCTCCTGGTCCTGCTTGAGGGGGAGCCTTTCGAAGAGACACTCACCCAACCCAGCCTGGGGGCCGGCCACCTGCGGAGGTGAGGCAGGTGTCACCCATCTCCTTGATGAGTTTCACCTCCTCACCCCGGAAGTGGTTCCCCAGGAAGTCACAGAAATAAGGGCCTGCAGCTTCTGAAGGGCCTGAGTCAGGTTCCTCTCCAAGGCCAAGGCCGTCGCCATGGCGCCTGGAGTTTTGCCCACTCATCTTGGGGAGGCGTCAGCGCGTCCTGGAAGAGAGTTTGGCCACCGCGCTGGTTTTGCATCTTTAAGAGACGTGGATGCCCTTGTGCTTCTTCTCCACCAAATGGGGGAAGAAGTGGCCCAGCCCTCGAGAGCCACATCGTTGCAGTGGAAATAGAAGCCCAGAGAGAGGTAGGTGTGGGAGGCCCGCAGCTGCAGGCTGGCCAGGCGGTTGACCGCCACCTCCATCTCGGTGAAATAATGCTAACAAATTTGGGAGCTCCTGTTGTTTGGTAATAAGGAGTTAAGGTAGAAAAAAAACAACACCTGGTGTGTTGGTTGGTCTCAGCTGAGGATGTCTGAGGTGGTTCCGAAGGTGGTGACCTGTTAAGATGCAATAGGTTGGCCAGAGGCTGGAAGAAGGGGTGTCCCTGGGTTTGTTCTATCCAAACACTGTTGAAGCAGGAGACAGATTTGGGACTGCTGAGGGCATTGCGCTCTGAGTACTGTTTTAATTACTGTAACTGTGCCGTGCGTTTTGAAATTAGGAAGTGTGAATCCCCCAACTTTGTTCTTTTTAAAGGTTGTTTGGTTATTCTGGGCCCCTTGAGATTCCATATGAATTTTAGGATAGGTGTTTCTGTTTCTGAAACAAATAAACACACACTGTTGGGGTTTTGATAGAGATTGCATTGAATATGTACATCATTTTGGGTAGATGCACATCTTATTATGTGTATATCTGAGCACTTTTAAATCTTTCAATCCATGAACATGGGATGTCTTTCCATTACCTTGTCTTTTTAAGTATCTTTTATCAGTGTTTTATAGATTTCAGCACACAAATATTTTTGTCCTAAGGATTCTATAACAAATAAAAGTTAAATTTCTAAGTATCTTATCCTTTTTGAAGCTATTGCTTGCTGTCATAATTTTGATTTTGAGTATTTTTATTTTTTCTCTCCTTAGAAAAAGGAGACCTATTCTTAGGCCTTGGGTGCAGTATTTTTTCTTTATTTGTCTGGGTATATGAATAATTATATTTTTAAAAGTTTTCTCTCCCTGCCTTTTGTTTGTTCTGCCTCCTGTTTATTTTGGTCTCTATCTTCTGCATAGAAGAATTTCTATGCATGTCTTATTGTCCTAGCTTGTCTGATCATGATTAAAAGTAAGGGTGGGGCTTGTCAGTTTTGAGCTTCATTCTAGGCTGTTTGTTAGGGTACCTGGAATCAGAGTCTTGATTTTTCCCCTTGGGCTGGTCAGACTCCTCAGGGAGAAAGATGCTAGTCTGTTGCCTGGAGAGTAGAGGGTCTGGTTTCAGATTTCTGGGGTTGAGTCGGGGAAGAGGGCTAGCCTTCCCCGCTTGCAACATTGAGCTTGTAAAGCTCACTTAATCCCTGTGTCTTTAGCTGTGCTGCTCGATCTCCAATTCAGACTCTGTTTTCTTCTCCAGAGAACAAGCCTCTGTACCCCACCAGAATGGGCGAGGTGCCGCTGCTGGTTTGTAGAGACTGGGAAGAGATCTGGGGCTCTCGCTGCTTCTCGAGTCATCCAGGCCTCTAGACTTTGGTCACTTCTCCTTCCCACCCCAGTTCTAGACGTGTCTGGGATTGCCAACTTCTTTGCCTTTTACTAAAATTTAAGGCGTCTGCAGGGCAACTCTCAGGGGTTCTCACCTTCCACTGCTATTATCTTAGGACTTGGCTTTTTCTGGTCTTCTAGGCAATAGTCTCTCACATAGGGTTCTGCTGTCAGCAGCTCTCCTGTTCTCCCTCCTTGCCATCATCTTCCATCTTCAGATCCAGCAATGGCCACTTGGGCCGAGTCTCCCTCCAATGGTCACATCTCTCTGACACTTTCTTCATCACATCTCTGACCACAACTGGAAAAGGCAGGTCTCCGCATTAGGGCCTCATGTGATCAGGTTGGGCCCAGACAGATAACCCAGGCTAATCTCCACATGTAGGAAGACCCTTCTGCCATGCGAGGTAACCTACCACAGGTTCCAGGTATTGGGGGTGGCGAGGGACATGGCTCTGCCCACTACATAACTGACGTTTTTGAGGAATCCAGGACAGTTATTTTGCAGATGATCTCGCCATTAGAGTTTGTTTCCACGTGATTAGACTCGGGTCAGATAATCCGGCAGGTGGTTGTGCTGCTGTTTTCTTCTCAGTCGCTCTATCAGGAGGAGTCATGTGATGTGGCTTCGTCCCATTACTGATGATGCCGCAGCCCACGGTCCCTGAACTAGGGGTGTCTGCCGGTTTTCTCTCGGTGAAGTGACTATTTTTGACGTATTTAACAAGTAGCTCCTGGGGAGATTCTCCGAGACTGTGTACATATCCTGTTTCTTATACTCTGAGCCACTAATTTAAGCATCTGTTGATGAGTTTTTGTTTGAAATAATTATTTCCGTGTTGGTTACCAAATGGTGTCATTTTCTCATTTACTCTTCACAACCACGCGATGGGTAGTTGCTATCATTCTTACATTACTGATGGGGAAAGAGGCTTACGTACATTAGATCACTTTCCCAAGGCCCCACAGCTAATAAAGGTGCCGCGTATGGTGGGGCCACGCTATGGCAGAGCCTCAGACATTTCTGCTAGTTCTTCTGCATAGAAAGGCAATTGGCGGGACACAGATGGGCGGCTCCTAGCGGGGAAGTGAGATCGGACATGGACTTCATTGGATGGAATGCTGCATAAGGTTTGATCCATTTAGCCCAGCTGCTGTGGCTCAGTGGTTGATCATTGACCCATGAACTTAGAGGTGCCTGGTTCAATTCCCAGTTAGGGCACATGCCAGGGTTGCAGGCTTCATCCCCAGTGTGGGGCGTGCGGGCGGCATGATCCATGTGTCTCTCTCGTGGATGCTTCTATCCATCCATCCCTCTCCCTCTAAAATCAATAAAAATATATTTTTAGAAAAGTTTGATCCATTTATTTTGGGGAAAACCCCTCCTAATGACAAGGTCTAGGAACAGAACGGTAGAAACAAAGTCATAGTCAAAACTGCCACCCTGAGGAGGGCCCTGCTCACAGCAGAGCAAGTGGCACTGCAGCTCCTTCTCAGGGTCGCTCATGGCTGACCTGGGCCCCAGGCAGGCCTGGCTGGTAGAGCAGCGAGTCAGAAAGCTGCCTCCTGCTGCTCTTGGTAACCAGACCCTCTGGAAGGAGGCCAGCGGCTTGGTGAGATCCGGTTTCCACGACAGCCAGCTGATTCCCCCAAAGGCCCCGTGAATTCCTACCAACCTTTGACTCCCTTCACCCACTGAGCTCCCTTAACGCCTCTCAGCCAATCAAAGACATGCCATGCCAAAAATCCACTTGGAGGGGTTTCCGGGACCGATACCCAAGGCCCAAGAGAGCCAGGTTCTGGCTAGCGCTGTCCAGAGGTGCCTCCAGACAGTCTGACGTGTGGTGGAGAGGGCAGCAGAGGCGCTGCGCCTGCCATCGCTGGGGTCCCCGCAGGATGGGCCGAGTGCCCTCGAGGCCCCGGTGAGAAGAAGAAATTAATTTCCGCTGCTCTGTCCTGGTTCTGTTCTTCCCTCTGTCCTTAATCAGTAACGCATCGCACCAACAGGCCTAATTGGAAACAGGTGATTCTGGGGTGGCGCCTGAGCTCTCCCACTGTTGGGGGTGTGTGTGTCTGTTTCCCACATGAGGCTGCAGATTAGGAGTCCAGGATTCTGGTCACTCATTCTGTGCATGGGTTCCGTCCCCTGGCGGACTTCAAACCTCTCCACCCCCCCCCCCCCCCCCCCCCCCCCCCCCCCCCCCCCCCACCCCGCCCCGCCTACCCCCCAGGAAACAGAATTTTGTTTCCATGTGACCATGCAGCAGGGTGTTAGGACTAATGTGTTTGCGTGTCCTCGGAGGGCTGCGTGTAGGCGGCACCACCACGTCTGCCAGCAGGTGGCCTGTTTCTCAACCCTGGGTCTCCACACCCTGGGAGAGGGACCTGCACTCTCCACAAGACTGGATGGTACCTGAACGCGGTTAAAACAAACAGCAGAACCCACATGCTGACTCGATTCTAGCTGCCTTTGTGCATGGGATTTCCTAGGGCGAAGCAGGCATGCCCAGAGGTAACAGGAAAGGAAGGCGAAGGCGTGGAGTAGCCCGCGAGCAAGGCTGGGCGTGCTTTCCACAGGGCCTCAGAAGAGCTGCGTGCTTGGACCCAGGTGAGTCCTCCAGAGGGCGCTGTTAATACTCTGGACAAGCCAGCGGCAGCTTTACTTCGTAACGACTCCACTGCACCGAGTTCCTGCAGGCAGAGCCTCCTGCCTTTGTGTCGGCGGCGCCTGGCTCAGTTCCCAGCCCAGGGAAGAGTTTCATAAACACTTGTTGCATGAATATTCACAAGGTCACAGTTTCTCCACCAGGTAAGTTCTTATTTATCAACCTTAATGTCTCCTCTCGCCAATCACAGTCTTCTTTTCTTGTTGGAAGTGGAGCACAGCACTCACCGTTGCTCAGTGTGCAGGGCGGTTCTACCATGGCTCAGCCCACAGGCTTTCCTGCTCTAGATGGCCACGTGCCATGGGAACCTGCGGCTGCTCCTGGCCTTCGGTGATGGGGCAAGGGGAGTAGGCTCCTGGCTCCATGCTGCCTGGGGACCTAGATCTGGAATGGCTTGGCCCTTTTCCTGTAATTGGTGAGTATGAACATGGGAGAGCCCGCTGCCAGTGCGCAGGCCATGTGGACTTCGTGTCTGAAGGGGCTGTCGTGGGGCCCTGGCAGGCTGGTGCCCGGGAGGCTGGTCTGCAGGGAGGGGGGAATGGAGCAGGCCAGCACGCTGGGAGTGGATGAAAGGCCGTGTGGCCCCGAGAGGCAGAGAGAGTGGCCAAGGACACCGTGAACCAACAATTACACACGTTCTCTTGGCTTCTGAGAGACGTTTCTGCATTCTTCAAATTCTTTTACTGGAGCTTCTTCAGTGACAATCACCCTTGAGCATAGACTGGGAGCTCTTTCTAAAGTGTGAGGAAGTGCTCATTGCAGCCCCTTTAACAAAAAACCGGGGAAGCTCCTGGCCACTGGTTTGGATTTAAGTGCTCACTTTCTTAAACGTTCCAGTGCCCTTTATTCCTTCGCTGTAGTGTCTCCAGCATGCTCATTGCTCTCCCTGGGTCCCCTGACCAGAACGATGCTTCTAGTAAAAGGCTGACCGGAGCTTTTTAGACAGAGAAAAGCACCTTGAAATCCCAACACAGCGATGTCTTAGTGATATTACTGTCCTTGTCATCTTTGGCTGCTACAACAAGTACAAAGCCTTGTGGCTTAAACAATAATAATTGATTTCTCATAGTTCTGGAGGCCAGAAATCCAAAAGCCAATGACAGCTCTCCCTGGTTTACAGCTCTCCCTTCTTAGTGTATGTCTACATGTGAGAAGAGAAAAGGCCCTGGTCTCTTCCTCTTCTTACAAGGACACTAATTGCAGCACAGGGGCCCCATCCTCATGACCTCATTTAAACCTAATTACCACCCAAAGGCCTTACCTCCAAATCTATTACATTGGGAGTTAGGGGTTTCAACATATGAATGGGGTGGTGGTGGTGGCATAAACATGTAGTCCATAACAATTATATATTACCATGATTAAACAAATATATTTTTGTGTGTATTTGAAAATAATGTATATTTTCTAATTTGAGGATTCAGTTATATATGTATTGATTCTTGAGAACTGTTGTTTTTTATCCTTTGCATCCTTCTATGAAGATATGTATCATTTCTATTTTTTAAAATGTTTTTTTTAATTGATTTTTAGACTGAAAGCATTAGCCATTGCGATTATACAAGAAGAAGAAATAAAAGGCATCCAAATTGGAAAAGAATAAGTAAAACTGTCCTTATTTGCAGATGACATGATATTGTACATAAAAAACCCTAAAGACTCCATCAAAAAAGTATTAGACTTAATAAATGAATTCAGCAATGTAGCAGGTTACAAAATTAACGCCCAGAAATCTATGGTATTTCTATACACCAAGAGTGAATATACAGAAAGAGAGACTAAAAAAGCAATCCCATTTACCTTCACACCAAAAAAATTAAGTTACCTAGGAATAAACTTAACTAAAGAGGTGAAAGACCTCTACTCAGAAAACTATAGGACGTTGAAAAAAGAGATAGAGGAAGACATAAACAGATGAAAGAACATACCATGTTCATGGATTGGTAGAATCAACATCATTAAAATGTCCATACTACCCAAAGCAATCTATAAATTCAACACACTTCCCATTAAAATACCAACAGCATATTTCACAGACCTAGAACAAACTCTCCAAAAATTCATCTGGAATAAAAAAAAGACCCCAAATAGCTGCAGCAATCCTGAGAAAGAAGAACAAAGTAGGTGGGATCTCAATACCAGATATCAAGCTATATTACAAAGTCACTGTTCTCAAAACTGCCTGGTATTGGCACAAGAACAGACATATAGATCAATGGAAAGAATAGAGAACCCAGAAATTGATCTGAACCAATATGCTCAATTAATATTTGACAAAGGAGGCAAGAACATACAATGGAGTCTAGACAGTCTCTTCAATAAATGGTGTTGGGAAAATTGGACAGATATATGCAAAAAAAAAATGAAACTAGACCACCAACTTACACCATACACAAAAATAACCTCTTACAGCAACAAGGACAGGAACATTGGGGGGTAACAGATCAGCCAAGGGACTTTTGGTGCATGCATTTAAGCATAAATAATGAACACAAAACACTGGGGGGTAGGGGAGGCGGGCGGAAGGGCAGGGGAAAAAAGAGATATATGTACCAATCTTTGTAAAACTTTATGTAATAATAATAAAAAAATAACCTCAAAATGGATTAAAGGACTTAAATGTATGACGGGAAACCATAAAAATACTAGAGGAATTTAAAGGCAACAAAATCTCAGACATATGCTGAAGGAATTTCTTCACTGATACAGCTCCTAGGGCATTGGAAACTAAAGAAAAGATAAACAAATGGGACTACATCAAAATAAAAAGCTTCTGCACAGCAAAAGAAACCATCAACAAATCTCTGATATGGGTTAATCTCCAACATTTATAGGGAACTCATGCAACTTAACAAAAGGAAGATAAACGATCCAATAAAAAAATGGGCAAAGGACCTAAATAGACACTTTTCAAAAGAGGACATTCAGAAAGCCAAGAGACACATGAAAACATGCTCAAAGTCACTCATCATTTGAGAGATGTAAATCAAAACAACAATGAGGTATCATCTCACACCTGTCAGGATGGCTGTCATCAACAAATCAACAAACGACAAGTGCTGGAGAGGATGCGGAGAAAAAGGAACCCTTGTGCACTGCTGGTGGGAATGCAGACTGGTGTAGCCACTATAGAAGACAGTATGGAGTTTCCTCAAAAAGTTAAAAATGGAACTCCCATTAGACCCAGTAATCCCACTTCTAGGAATATATCCCAAGAAGCTAGAAACACCAGTCAGAAAGGATATATGCATCCCTATGTTCATAGCAGCACAATTCACCATAGCTAAGATTTGGAAACAGCCTAAGTGCCCATCAGCAGATGAATGGATTAGAAAACAGTGGTACATCTACACAATGGAATACTATGCTGCTGTAAAAAGGAAGAAATTCTTACCATTTGCAGCAGCATGGATGGAACTGGAGAGCATTATGCTAAGCGAAATAAGCCAGTCAATGAAAGAAAAATACCACATGATCTCACATGATCTTTATTTGTGGATAATAAAGACCATTATAAACTGATGAACAAAAATAGATACAGAGGCAGAGCAGCATCGAACAGACTGTCAAACTACAGTGGGAAGACTGGGGAGGATTGGGAGGGGGGTTAAGAGATCAACTGAAGGACTTGCATGCATGCATGTAAGCACAATCAATGGACACAAGACACTGGGGTGTAGGGGAGGCTGGGGGAAGGTCAAGGGGGGGGAGGAGATATATGTAATACTCTTTGTAATACTTTAAGTAATAAAACAAAGTTAAAAAAATTGATTTTTTAGAGAGAGATAGAAACATTGATGATAGAGAAACATCCATCAGCTGCCTCCTGCACGCTCCCTACTGGGGATTGAGTCCACAACCTGGACATGAACCCTGACCAAGAATCAACCAGTGACCTCTTGGTGCATATGTCGATGCTCATTCAACTGACTCACACTGGCCAGGCTATCCTTTCTATATTTTATCCTGCTCAATCTCTCAAACACTGACACGTGTGCTAGAGTCAATGTTTGTGAGTCTGTTTCTCATTATAAGCCTATGTATTTTGAAGCTGTGTTATTAAGCAAATATAGTTTAAAATTTTATCTTCCTGGTGAACTTTCCCTTTCGCACTACGCGATAATAACCATCTTTTCCTCTTGCTAATGCATAATGACTTGCAGTTTGTTGTGTCTCATTTTAGGTAGCTATACCAGCTTTCATTTGGATTGTATTTTTTCTGGTATATCTTTTCTCTATTCTTATATTTCTAACCTTCCTGTAATATTATGTTTAAGAACATCTCTTACAAAAACATATGGGAAAATTTTGATTTTTTAAAAAAGTAACATGAGAATTTTTCTTTTACTAGATAGATATACATTTATTATGATCACAGATTTTCTTCTCTTTTTCACTTACCTTGTCTTTTCTGTACTTAAACTTTCATGTCTTTCATTTTGTTAGTGAATTTCATTTTCTTTTTTTTTCTTCCTTCCTACACCTCAATATCTTAGGAAGCTCTGTATCCTATTCCTGTTCTTTTACTGGTTACCCTAAGAGTGTAATATGGTACTCCGTGTTCACATTGAGTTTAGCGTTATATTTGCACTAGGGGCCCGGTGCACAAAAATTTGTGCACTCGGGGGTCCCTCAGCCCAGCATGTAACCGCACAACCTGCCACCTGCCACTTGCGTATCTCGCCCCACCCACCCCACACACATTACCCGTCACCCCGCTGATGGCTCCCCACCCCCACACCACCCGCCACCCTGCCGATTGGCTCCCCACCCCACAAAACCCGCTACCCTGCCCATCAGCTCC
>PVJC01039102.1:0-16431 GCA_004026665.1 Murina feae | reverse complement strand
AGCTGAGCTGAGGGGCGCAGCTTCACTTTCCCTCCTGCCGCAATGGAAAGGGCTGTTTACTCAGGTCCGTGAGTGGCGGCCGCCATGTTGGCTGGGCTAATTTGCATACAGCCGCTCTGATTGGCTGGTGGGCGTGGCTTACCCTGTCTCGGAGAAACGGTTAATTTTAATATTTCGCTTTTATTAGTTTAGATATTATTATCTACCAGAGGCCTGGTGCACGAATTCATGCATCAGTGGGATCCCGCGACCTGGCCTGAAAGATCAGGCAAACTGGCTCTCCAATATCCCCTGAGGGGTCTTGGATTGCAAGAGGGTACAGGCCGGGCCAAGTGACCCCACCAGTGCATGATTGAGGCCAGGGAGGGTCACAGGAGGTTGGCCAGCCTGGGAGGGACCACAGGAGGGTTCCAGGGCATATCCAACCTATCTCACTCAGTCCTTATTGGCTGGACCCCAGTAGCAAGCTAACCTACCAGTTGGAGCATCTGCCCCCTAGTGTTAGTGCATCTCATAGTGAGCAGTTGAGCTGCCTTAGCATATCATTAGCATATTACATTTTGATTGGTTGAACGGCCAACTGGACAACCAAACACTTAGCATATTAGGCTTTTATTATATAGGATAATTACCTCATGTGCATTAGATCTCCAGAACTTATCCATCTACTAGTTCCACATTTGTACACTTAAAATAGCATTACTCTATTCCTCTATGCCCCAGTTTCTCGTAACCACCATTTTATTTTCAATGTTACAAGTTAGGCTCTTTTAATATTCCACACATTTGTGATATTATACAGTATCTGTCTTTGTTTCTTTGACTTATCTCAGCACAATGTCCTTAAGGTCTATCAACGTTGTTGCAAATGGAAGGACTTCCTTCTTTCTCCTGGTTGAATAATATTCCTCATGTGTGTGATCTGGGGTTTGGATCTTCTGGAATGAAAAGATAGATTATACTTTTCCAATAATGGGCTAGATATGAATTAGCAGTGTCCATAAACCAACATAGTTACTTACGTTCACTAATCTGTAAAGAGAAGAAAGTCTCCTAGGGTAAAAAAAAAAAAAAAAAAAAAAGTTTTGTAATTGTGAACCATAAGCCTCTGTAAGGATAAAAAATATAAAACCATATTACATGAGCTAGGGATGACTCAAGCATATAAAACAACCATGAGATTCATCATCAAGGTCTTAATAATAAAAGAATGAAGCTGGTTTTAGCTCAACACATTATGGAGAGAGAACTGACCTAGTCTCTAGGCGCAATGCATTCTTTAAAAATAATTCATATTAACCTTTCCATTTCAGGATAGTTTTAGGTATACAAAAAATTGCAAGAACTTTGCAGACTTCCCATGTACTCTGCACACAATTTCTCCTGTTGTTAACATTATCCTATAGGATAATGCTCAAATTAATGAACTAATCCTGACACATAATCATTGGATAAAGTCCATACTTGATTTGAATGTCTTTAGATTTTACCTACATATCTTTTTACCATTCCAGAATTATTTTCACAGGATTCCATATCTCCTTAGGATCTTCTAGATTATAGCAGTTCCTCAGTATTTTCTGTTTTATAACTTTGAGGAATACTGACAAATATTTTCTTGAATGTTTTTCAGTTATGATTTGTCTGGAATTTTTCTCATGGTTAGACTGGAGTTAATGCATTTTTTAGAAGAAATACCACAGAAGTGAAGTGTCATTCTCATCACATCCTATAAAAGGTATATGCTATTAACAGGATATATCACTGATGATATTAACCTAGGTCATTTGGCTGAGATGCCGTTTGTCAGGTGTCTGTTCTGAAATGCTTCTTTCCCTCCCATCTTCCTCCATTAATTAGAAAGTAATTGTGTGTGGTCCAAATTTAAGGGATGGGTAATAATGCTCTACCCCTTTGAGAAGTAAATAACCACATCAATAGTTTGGAATCTTTCGTGCTGAAGATTTGTCAGTTGCCCCTTACTTATTCAATAATGGATTTATTTCAGTTTAAATTCATGGACATTTATTTTATATTTTGAATTATCCAATACTTTGTTTTTTCTTTGGCTTCTCAAGTTATTTCATACTAGGTTGCTTGGAATTCTTTCAGATGAATCCTGTGTCCATTTGACACATCTCCATTGTTTTGTTTTTTGAGTACTTCTTTACAGTAGAATCATCAGTTTTTCCAGGGAGCCCTGCTGTTTATTGAAGAATTTTAGAATCCAGGATCTGGGCATTGGGTGTATTTGTAGCTACTGGGGAATCATTTTTTCTATGCCTTCTCAGAGGAAAAAGTTAGGGAATGTTTGTATGATAACCCAAGTGTACCCACATATGTCTCTCCATTCTTTCTCTCTTTGTTTCTGTTATTCATTCTTTTTTTCTTTCTTTCTTTTACATCTTCCTATTTTTCCATCTATCTACAGATAGTCCTCAGATTACATCAGAATCAACTTATGTTGTTTCGTGGTTACGTCGCCATCTCCCATGTATTTATTAATTAAAAAAAAGTTCTGTCATTTTGAAGTAAGCATATATGTGCTTTATGTTTTTTATTATTTATTTACCACAAGTAAAGGTCAGGAATTGTTATCTTTTTAAAAATTGTTTTTTACCGTTTCACTTCATTACTACTGTGTATGTGCTCCATGTGAGTGATGTAGGTGCTTATGTAGGTGGGTTCCTACTTACGGCAAAAACCGCATTACGTTACTAACCCGAGGACCTACTGTATCTACAACTCTAATTTAGTACCACATAATCCATTCCAGTCTTCCCCTTTGTGTATATGTAACTTCCCACACCAGTCATGAGAAACATGGTTTTCACCATCTGTTATTCATTGACTATTTGTTCATTCCCTATATATAGCTATGGGGGTTTCAGAATTTTTAACTTATCCTTCCGTGGGGAATAACTTTATGAACTAGAACACAGGATGTATGTAGATTTACTTTAGTCTGTATGCAGTCTTGCAGTTTCTGTTCATTACCTAATTTCTTAGGTCAGCACCTTGGCCCTCATTGTCTTTAGTGAAATTATGTCAAAAAAGTGTTATATAATTACAACCTGTTATCGTAGTCTGCACCCCCTGCTGAAATTCTCATAGTTCCTTACGTATTTTTAACTTGCGTATATTAACTTTAGTTCATTTAAAGTCTATGGGCTTTTTTTTAAATGCACAGTGTTGTGTATCTACCAATATGGTAACATATATAATAGTTTCACTCGCCAAAGTATCCCTGTGCTTCACCTATAAAACTCTCACACGTGAACTCTGGAAGCCCTGGAAACCACTGATGTTCTCTACAGTCTGTTTTATTTTACCTTTTCCAGGACATCATAAAGGTGGAATTATATATTATGTTACTGCAGCGAGCTAGCACTTTCACTTAGAAATAATGCAATTAAGATTCATCTGTTTATTCCATGACTTGATAGTTCATTTCTTTTTATTGATGAATTTTGTTCCACTGTATGGATGTACTATGTTTTTTGTTGTTGTTGTTTTTTAATCGTTCACCTCTTGAAGAATCTCTTGGCTGCTTTTAGTGAGAAAATTATGGATGAAGCTTTTGTTACAATCTTAGGAAGGTTTTTATGTAGACATACATGGTTAAATAGTTTTGCTGCTTGTAAGGTCTTTATCTGGTTTTGGTACCACAGTAATTAATACTGTCCTCATAAAATGATTTTTACAGTTTTCTCTCTTCCATATCTGAAATAGATCACTAATAATTGGTATTTTGTCTTACTCAAATTTTTTATAGGATTTACTCGTGAAACTACTTGGGCCTGATGTTTTCTCTTTGTCTACTAATTTTTTTTATTTAATGAAAAGCTACTCAGATTATTTTTCTGTGAGTAAAATTTGATGGGTTTTATTTTTTAAATAATTGATCCACTTCATAAAGTTATCAAATTTGTTGCCCTGAGTGCCTTGGTTCAGTGGATAGAGCGTCAACCTGTAGACTGAAAGGTCCCAGGTTCGATACCAGTCAAGAGCATGTACCTTGGTTGTGGGCACATCCCCAGTAGGAGGTGTGCAGGAGGCAGCTGATTGATGTTTCTCTTTCATGGATGTTTCTAGCTCTCTATCCCTCACCCTTCCTCTCTGTAAAAAAATCAATAAAATATATTTAAAAATATTGTAGACAAAAGTTGTTCAAAATATCTTTTAGTACCCTTTTAATATCCACAAGAAAATTAGAGATATACCATATTTAATTTCTGAAATTTGGAATTTGTATCTTCCTTCATTGTTCTTAGTAAACCTGGATAAATTTTTATCAGTTTTATTTACCTAAATTATTATTTTTTCTTTTGTCTGCTAGTGTAAGTTTAATTTATATTTTTACATAATTTCTTTAGGTAAAAGGTTATGCTATTAATTTTATATTTTTTTCTTCTTTTCTAATATACTTATTTGGATATAAATATGTCTAAACACTGCTTTTACTGAATCCCAATCATTTTGATAAGTTGTTTTTCATTTTAATTTAATTTTAAATTATTTTTAATTTCACTTTTATTTGATCTTTGAATTGTTTTGAAGTGAGTTCTTTAGTTTCTAAATACTTGGGAATTTCCAAACTACTTTTTGTTAATTTCTACTTATATTATGTTGTTACTTTCTATTTAAATATTCTGCATGAATTCTATGCTTTTATATTTGTAAGATATGGTTGAT
The DNA here is from genome assembly GCA_004026665.1 of Murina feae. Lineage (NCBI taxonomy): Eukaryota > Metazoa > Chordata > Mammalia > Chiroptera > Vespertilionidae > Murina > Murina feae. The sequence continues at coordinate 11,736 of PVJC01039102.1, read as the reverse complement.
AGCACTAACTATGGTCTATTTTGGTGACTGTTCCATGTGATCTTTAAAAGAATGAGGATTCTGCTATCATTGAAGTATTCTGTAAATGTCAATTAAATTACATTCATTATAATACTATTTAGATAATCTTTATTCTTACTTTAATCCACAAAATTTGTCAATTATCATGAGGGAGGGTTGAACTTACTAGTATGTCTATTTTTCCTTTCGGTTTCATCAGTTTGACCTCACGTATTTTGCATTATTTTGTTAGATACATAAACATTTAGTATTCTTTTGATTGCTTTATTATATACTTTAAAATATGTAATGTTTCTCTTTATCTCTGATAATCTTTCTTGTTTTGAATGAAGTCTCCTTTATCAGAAATTAATATACCTACTTCAGCTCTCCTTCTCTATCTCATAATTTTACCCTATTTGATTTTTTTAATATGGATTTCTTATAAATAGTATATAGTGGAGTGTTGTTTATTCCCCAATCCAATCTGAAAATCTCTTAAACTGCTGTGTTTTGACCCTTAACATTTTAAGTGGTTACAAATATATTTAAATTATGAGTCTACTATACTTGTCATTTTTTTTTAGTTGTTGCTTTTGGTCACCTGCCCCATTTTTTTTTGCATTATATGGTTTTAATTAAGCATTTTATATTATCTGGCTGTCTCTTCTCTCTTGGAATATCATTAATGTATTTAAAAAAACACATTTTTAGTAATTTTTCTAGAATTTATAATACACATTTTAAAATCATCTAAATCTGTCTTCATGTATAGTGCTGTTATCTTAGGATATTTCCTCATGCTCCCTATTATCCTTTTTGACATTGTTGTCATTTATTTCAGTTAGCCATATGCTATAATCACACAATACAATGTTATATGCATTGCCTACAGTTATCATTAAGATCAGCGATGTTCAACGTTTTCATCTCACGGCACACATAAACTACTCAGAATTCTGTGGCACACCAAATTACACACACACACACATATAAAATTAGCCAATCTGATAAAAATTAGGCATACTTTTGATTCATTCACACCAGGTGGCTTTTCTTGTGTTGGCTGTTATCTTTTCCTTTGACCATCTAAGAGAAAAGAGGTCAGTGTCCCTAACTAAATAATCATGTTTTAAAAATTATTGCAGCACACTGATTGTGAATCATCAATTTAGATCAACTAAGAATAAGAAAAAATGGTTTATGTTTATCCTTTTGATATTTTTTTGCAAGGAAGTATTTTCAGTAATGAATTTTCTCAGGTTTTGTTTTTCTGAGAAAGTTTGGCAGCTAAGGGCCTGAATATTAACCTTGGCCCTGACAGCTTATAGTGTAATTTTGAGCAAGACATTTCACCTCTTCAAGACTTAATATTCTCATCTGTTAAATGGAGACATGTGGAGACTTCATGAGCTAATATGTATATGTCACACAGTAGGCATTCAAATAAGAATTATTACCATTATTATTACTAAAACTCATGAAAAAGTATGACTTTTAAAACATGCAAAATTTGAAACTTCTAAAGTGGTAGCTAATGTTAAAAGTAATTTTTAATAATTTATCATCAAATTTAAACAAATTTTGTTAACAATAGCAGCTAACACATTCTGGGCACGCATTCAATATTTGTCCAGTGTTGTTTCTCAGCAAGTATGAAGCAGTGATCATCCTCAGTGGGTAAGACATTCCATTATCCCCACGTTACAGATGAAGAAACAGCCACCTAGCAGTGAAGTGCCTTTCACAGAGCTGGTTATGAACTCGGGCAGCATGAGCACAGAGCCTGTTTCTCACTTATTTATTTTCATTGAGTTAACTTGTTTTTGTACTGAACAGAGGGTGGTATGTAGGCATATGTGTGTATGACTCTGTGTGTGTGTGTGTAGAAATATTATATATATAATATATAATAAATATATATATATATATTTAAAATTCACCTTTCATACTCCAAATTTTATTTTTGAGAAGGCTCTCCCTCTTCTCACTTCTTAAAGATTAAAAGATAAGTAAAAGTATTTGGAAACAGAATGATCCTATTTCTGCAAATGGGTCTTCCTATGTGAAGGACAATCAATGCGCTAAGAGTACAAAGGTTATATAATAATGACAGGAAAAGGTCACTGCTTTATTCTAACAAGTTCACTAATTTTTCATTTGCTATGTCATGTCTACCAAGCCTGTCAAATACTTTCTTGATTTCTGTTACCATGACTTTTATTTCTAGCTTTTTCTTTTGAATCTTACAGTTTTCATCTCTTCGGATTTTATCCATTTAATATTCTATGTATTCTACTTTTCCATTATAACACAACATATTACTCATAATGATTTGAAATTCCTTGTCTGATAATTCCAGCACTTGTGTCATATGAGAATCTGATTCTGATGCTTGCTTTAGCATTTTGGGGTTTGTTTTTTCTTGACTTTGTTACATCCCTTGCAATGTTCTCTTGAAAGTCTGAAAGGGTGCTTCAAGAAGAGTTGTTGGTTTTTCGTTTGTATAGCTTGTTGTTTATTTGTTTTTAATGTGGAAAATAGGCATTTAGGTAAATAGTCCTCCAAGGATCTGATTTATATTAATTTGGATATAAGTTGGGCTGTGTTTATTATTCACTCTAGTTATAACTCTAAGAGGCTTCCCATTTCTCTAGCATCCTTATTTTGTTTCCTCTCTTTGCTTTCTCTGCCGTCACTCACTGTGACAATACTGGAGGCTTGTTAGTGTGATCGTGGGGTATAATGGCCATAGAGCTTTGTACAATGTTCTGATTAAGTCTCTATCTGGAAGGGAGAGTGTGGAGGCCTTCCAATGACTATAGCCTCTCTGGGAATTTCTCACTCTCACATTATTCTGCACTCAGCTTCCAGTGGTTCAACATGAGCATTTATGTGTTCCCACTAGGTTATGAATGTCAGTGATTTCTGGCCTGGTAAGCAATCCTTGGGAGCTGTATATCTCTAGATTTTCTTTTTTCTTTTTTAAAAATATGTTTTATTGATTTTTTTTACAGAGAGGAAGGGCGAGGGATAGAGAGTTAGAAACATCGATGAGAGAGAAACATTAATCAGCTGCCTCCTGCACACTCCCCACTGGGGATGTGCCCGCAACCAAGGTACATGCCCTTGACCAGAATTGAACCTGGGACCCTTCAGTCTACAGGCTGACACTCTATCCACTGAGTCAAACCGGTTAGGGCTAGATTTTCTAGTTGTGCTTTTATTGTTTTGTTCAAATCTGGAGTGGCAGTCTGCCTGCAGTTTAAGTTTCCTGAGTGCTTCAAGAAGAGTTTTTGGTGTTCAGCTGGTACAGTATGCTCTGTCACTAAACATTGTAATCGGCCACTGCCCTGGTCTTTATGAATCATTGCAGTAAGGTCCACAAGGGGGATTAGTAGGGGGATCAGTGGACAGTGGCAGCCTCAGGAGTGGCCATGGTCCAGGCTGAGATTAGTCAGCAGAATATAGCAATGCCATGGGAGGCTTAGGAATCAGAAGGCAAAGTGCCTGGACTCGGCCATCCAGAGGTAGTACTGGAAACTGAACAATGGAAGTAGAATGCAGAAGCTATATTTCAGGTTAATCCTTAACAATTTTTAAACAGTTAAAATATTCAGGTTTATGTCTTTCCATCTTTAAAAATTTTATTTTAAATTAACCACAAAATTATACTATTTGGAGACATGTAAGTGTGAATGGTTTTTCTCATTTCATAGCATGATACGCAATACTAAACATAATAGCATTTTTATTTGTTTATTAAAAGTATTAACTTTACGGTATAATTTTTTGATACAAATCTCTATGGGTTTCTATGTGTCTTTCTGTATAGGTTATATTAATTAAGTTAAATATTAAAATGAGTAATTCAGAGAAGTTGATTCTCACAAGTTAATATCTTTAGGTCTTTAATTTTTGCCTACATAAGAGAATCATCATAGTTCTATAAATTGCCCTTAATAATTTCATTAAACTATAAGGTATTTGGGGACTTAGTTTACTTACATTCTACTGATGTAATTATTTACCCAGATTTCTTCTGGTTCAAATTGTTCCAAGCTAAATACTCGCTAATAATGAACTGAGAGGAGTAGTATTGAAGAGAAAAATTTTTAATTAATCTCTGGAAGAGTACACCTTGACAATCATTTTGAAAATTGACGTATTTGAAAATACTTTTCAATAACTGGGAAATAATTAAACTATGGCCAAAGTTAGTAAGAAAGTATGACTAGAATTGTAAGTAGATATGTATTATGTATCATATTCTGACAGAACATAAAAAATCAAAGTTGTTTAATCAATATTAACCTGATTTGAAGAATATCAGATTTTAACAGTATTTCAGAACTCTTTGAATCCCATTTCTACCAGATAAACTAATTTCATAGAATTACAAAAAAAATTGGTAGAGAAGACATAACTTGTAAGTGCCATATGTTCAGTGTCAGCCCTCCACCAATCTTGTGTTATAGGCAAATTAGTTTTGTATCATCCCCTAATCAATTTATTCCAGTCTAAATCTCACCATTTCTTTAAGACCAAATAACTACACCTTTGCTATGAAGATTCTCTAATGGTCATACACAACCTGATCATTGAGAGGAGTAGCTGTTGTTTACTCCTCTCAACTATATAAACCTCAGAATATTCTACCTTCTACTGTAATGATATATTTATAGTTGCATGCTCATTCATTCTATGCCCCCTCAAATAAGACTCTTTAAAAGATTAAGGACTACTGCATATCTAGGACTATTACAGTACTCTGCATATACTCAGTAAAGACTTGTTGCTACTGTGGATGCAATCTTCATCAAAAGATGCGCAATTTTTTTTTGTTAAATTTTCTTTCTTTGGGTTGTGGCAGTTATAATTTCAGAATTTATTTTTATGGAGATATAAAATAAATGGGTTTTGCCACAGAACTTCTAATATGAAAGAGACAGAAAATTCTAGCTGTGAGAAACTACCATAGGAAACAGAACAACTCATCCAGCTGTAAATGCAAATATTTTGCAAATATCCAGAAATGAAGTTATTAGAATTACACTATCAGTTAAAAAATAATAGAATAATCATTTCATAAAAATAACAAATACATTATGTTTTTCTATTTTTGTTTTATTTTGAATTAAGCCCTATTTTCCTTCAGCTTTTCCTTTTATCAGGATATCATCCTCTTTAACTCGTTACCATTTGAGAAATCAGGAAAAATATTTTCAAGTTAGTCAAAGATGATTTTGGGGAGAAACTTTTTATCGAATATGATATTGGATTTGAGCAAATGCCTATATCTAATTTATTTCCACTGAGGAAAATTATACAGCAGTTGAGATCATTGCAATATCACCCTGAGTTTTTAGAATAAACACAAAATTCTGAATTTATAAAAGAAAATGTTAGTCATGAAACTCAAAATCTCTAAGTCTGTATGTAAAATGGAAAGTAAGCTGAATAAACAGAGAAAGTTAATCTATAACTCAGCCTGTCCAGTCTCCTATTTTAAATACAGCCTTTAGTTATGGGCCTCCCTTCATAGTGGAACGTGTTTTCGTTGGACATTGATTACTATTATTGTGGAGGTAGTTTGGATCAAATCTCACTTCTCATAACCCATTTCCTATCAGAGCTAATGGGTTTGCAGTTCATTTATAATGATCATATTGGCAGGGATTTAGCTGATGTGTTCAAATACTCCATAGGAGAGGTTTTTCCACTCTCCCCAGTGCCTTTCAGCTGCAGGTAAAGAATGTTACAGCTGGATGAGAGAGCTAATTAGAGCCAATTATAGTCTAAGTGACCAGCATTGGCATTAAAATGTTTGGCAGAATTTACCTGTACTTGCAACACAGAGGTTTTGCATCTCTACAAATACCTGTCTTGGAACATTAACATTTTATAGAATAGCAGGTAATAAGTATTTAAATTTAATAATCAAATGAGCCATTGCCAAATGAATCCTGCAAGTAGCACTTCACTAGACATGACTTTACACTGACTGCCAAAGGCATCTCAAAATTAATAGTAAATATCAGATATTTAATGAGAAGCATCAAGGTTCTACAACCAATTTGGACTTTATAAATCCAGTGACCTGAATTAAATTCAACATATAAGCTCATATTTTCTCATATGAGGCACATTGGATCAGCATTCTAAAGGAGCTGTTTGCAGTCTACCATCACCTCATTTTTATTTTATTTCACTTAGTTTGTCTAACAGAATTCACAGATCCCTTAGTGAGTAGGATTGTTTTTGCCCCAAATCTCCATTCCTATCTTTCTAGTCATAAGGGTGTAGGTCCTCATCTGTCCCTTAAAAACTAGGGAAAAGTTTGTATAGGGACAAAAATTTCCCCTAGTCTTTTAAAACTCTTGTTTGATAAACAAATGGTATGATTAAGAAATAGAGTGAAATAGAATACTTACACTAAATGTTAGAGCTTGTAAGGGACTTTAAAGAAACGTACATCATTTTCAATATGTAATTGTGAAAAACTGAAATTTTTATCTACCTCTTTAATCCATTAATCTCTCCAAGATCTATATATCTAGTTATCTATCCACCCATCTATCATGAATATAAATACCTATCTCAGAAATTATAATGCCACATTCTGAAATATACAGATGTTCCAAACAATGTTCAGAGGTAAATATAATGAATAATTTAAAATATATTTACAAGGACTGAGAATTGAAAATGTTAAAAATGAAAAATATTTTAAAACATTTGATTCTTATGCTGTATGCTTGTGAGGCAAGTGTTAGTTGTAGAAAATCATATTAGAAGTTTCTACTGCATAATCAGTTTTTAATTTAAAACACAAAACCTACATTTATTATATAATTGTGTATATTTATAATGCACCATTTTCTGAAATTCACAGTTACAGAATGTAGTCATAATTTATAGGGAGTAATCAATAATTTCTGATAGGTTGAACACAACAAAACCAATTAACATCTAATGAAAACAAAAATTGTTCTTCTGGTATGCATGTCTAAACAGCATTAAAAACTATCTGATGAAAATACACTTCATGGAATTGTTTGTCCTCACTCAAATTCAATTCCAGTTTTGACCCTGAGAAATGATTAGTAAATGTGACTTTTTAATTAGTATTTTGCATAATTCATTGAAATTATAATGCATTCATGCATTTGATTGTCAAGGTGCAGATGTGCTAATATGAAGCTGTAATTTTCTCATCTAAATAACTCTTTTAGTAGCACTCTCATTTCTTACTATTTTATTGTTTAGAACCTATTATTTTTCACTTTAAAGAATGAGTTCAGAGAGAAGTGGAACTTGGTCAGCCTGTATTGTGATAGTGGATTGTCTCGACTAGTAGGAATCAAAGGAAACTAACATTATATATAAAAGGTTTTTTATTTTATTTTAGTGAAATCTATTTGACCATTATTAATGTAACTTTTAAATGTAAAAAGTGGCTTTCTTTTTCAAACCACCACTAAATTAGAGTGAAATAGAGTCAAATATGAATTATACAATAAAAAAATGGGGAAGGTTTATTTTATTGCACAGGAGTTACATAGACTCAAAAATCAGACTGTTCATAGGATGCTAATGTGACATTGGTAGTAAACATAAAATATGGGCATGTATTTGATACTTGGTTTTATGAGATGAGCCCTGGTACTTGAAAAATATATGAAACGTAATCTATTGATATCGCTGTTAAACAGATTTCCCAAAAATATATGTTTCTATTAAAATTAGTATTTGTTTCTGTGTAAATATAAAACATTTATCAACTGGGCAGCTCACTTAACTCTGAGAATGAGGGAAATAGGGAGTAATTATAGAATGTGGTTGCTTCAAAGAAGAGCAGGGTGCACTGTGTTTTTACTTAAAAGCTTGTGGTGACTTTGTTTTTCTTTCTGTACACCGGATGGGCTGTTAGAATGAAATAGATGCTTCCAAATGAGGTGAGAGAACTTTTGAACTAGGATTCTTAGCCCTTGGTCCTATTTACAAGTGAATTGAACTGCTGGGAATCAAACACCCACACACGTGGGCAGCTGCTACCTACTTCGCCAACATAGATTTTTGTGTTCTTGGTACTGAGAACTCTGTCAGTAAAACTGCTGTTATTGCAAACATGTGTGGCAACACTGAATGAGATTTCCAGGGAGTGGTGTGGTAAAATGAATATTATTTGGGGAAATACTTCCTTAGGACATTATAGGAAAAGCGCTGCCTACATTTCCAAACTCTGCCATACATAATTCTTATTACATGGATAGCAGTATGAAAAGACCTCTATGTTGCTTCTGGCATAGTCCACATGGGTCGCTGGTAGATAATCCCTCATAGCAATTTTATAGCATCTGGCTCCAGGTGCTCATAAAACAAAGTGAAACATTGCATGTGGCAATACTGATGAGCTGAGTTTGGCTCCTGTAGAGTTCCACTGTTGTGTTTCTAGGTAGCATTATAATGTATCATAGGATTCTTTCATGCTGAGATACTATTTTTTCCCTTTACTTACAAATGGTTGTATAAAAGTGAAATAACAGGTTGGTTTCATAATATGTAAATTAACTTGAAATTTGAGGATGAAGGTTTTAAATGTCCCAGAAATTGCCAAATGTTTGGAAATCATCATATTAAATTGATAATGTGTAATTTCCAAATAAGAAAGTAATTGATTAAAAAATACCTTTCATTAATGCCTTAAGAGTAAACTTACAGTTCTAAATTTTATGTTAGAAGGGCGTAGTAATTGTATTATTTGTATGATCTTCATGTACATATCATTTGCACCTTCACTTCATGGTCTTTATCTTTAATATCATTATAAAAGTCATGAACCCTTAAGAGTAAACTCTTGGAGTTTCAAATATATGTAAAGAAAGGCTTCCTGAATACCTACAAATGAAAACATAAGCTAATCCTATATCATAAAAGGCTAATATGCAAATTGACCAAAGGGAGGAATGACCAATTGCTGTGACATGCACTGATCACCAGGGGGCAGACACTCAACGCAGGTGCTGCTCACCAGTGGCCAGTGAGCTCCCACAGGGGGAGCGCTGCTCAGCCTTCAGAAGCCAGGATCATGGATGGGGAGTGCAGCGGCAATGACGGGAGTCTCTCCCACCTGCGCATCAGGTGGACATCCTCCGAGGGCTCCTGGGCTGTGAGAGGGTGCAGGCTGGGCTGAGGGACCCCCCCTCACCCACATGCATGAATTCCGTGCACTGGACCTCTAGTCATTTATAAGATCACTTAAAAATTAGGCTAATGTAGGATATCATAGTAATATTTCCTTAATGCTAACATTCCCAGGTTTCCAATTAAGAAGGAGGTGATTTGATTTTACAGGCAAGCTGGCAAAGAAGAAACAGTGAGAAGAAGTGAAACGTACTTTGTAGTATGTTGCACTTTAGTACACAAATCATATATTTAGACATGTCCTTGTCTGATAACACTGTCCATGTTCTCCTACATTACCATTAACCTAAAGTGTTTAAATCATTTGGTTGCTTTACTGTATATTTCTAGGAAAATTCAAGTGCTTTCCAGATAAAAATCTCATTAATCAACATACAGCTCTCAGAAAAGGCATATGCATGCATTAGATTCCACTGGGTGTATGGCAAGCCTGAGATGTGATGAAGAGTATTACATCGCAGAATCTCAGCCTCAATGCTTTTGTGAGGTTGTGCATAGCAAGGTGGCATTGACTAGTGTGTACCTTACCTGAATTATGAAGATAATTGTGTTGATCCTCTTCTTAAATTTGGCTTCAGATTTTATTAAAATAAAAATATGAGGTGATAACCTAATGTTTTGCACTTTTTTGTCTTAGTCATATTTAACTGAAAGAGACCAATTTTTAGCTCAATTTAGTTTAATTTTTAGCAACTTAAAAATGAAAATATGACAAAGGACAGAACTTTATGGGGAAAATAGATGCAAAATATTACAGAAAGTAACCCTCCATGGAAAGGACAATGCCCAGTAGTCAATGGGAAAGTGTTGGGAAGTTATTCTTGAATTGTTAGAACCACATGTTCTCTATAGCATTGCTTACTGAAACTAGGTCATAGGTGGCATTAGGAGGTATTCTGTTCATCATCACACAGCAAGAACTTTGTTAATTTTCAACTTTGGAAATTCCTCAGCTGTTATAGCTTATTGCGATAAGAGGCCAGTAGACAACAAGAGGCTATCACCATCTTAGCGGGATAATTGTGATCATCAGTTAGAGAAAGAGCTGCTTTTAGATAATAGCATAGAGAGGAATTTGGTTGAAACTTAAGTGATTCACTTGATCATCTTTTGGTATTTTCTTGCTCAGTTTTGATGGGAAAGGGAAATAGTACGGTGACTAATGGATCAAACTTCTTAGAAATAAAGGTCTGTGTCACCCCAACAGTTAAACCATTTAAAGCAGCAGAAGTGAGGATAAGGGGGATCTATAATGAGTAGTAAAGAAGAGAAACAACACAGATCCATTGTGTCTTCAAGATTAGCTATAGTGGCATATAGTTCATTTACAGATCTCATAAGTTTTCCTGATAAAGAAGCCCACCAGATTACTGATTAGTTCTTTCTAGAACTTATATTACAAAGCAATGTAGGGACAGATTGGACTCCCTACAACTTCTGCCCTTTCCACCCTGGCTTCAGAACTGAAGCACTGATTTTCCTAGCGGCTGAGAGTGCTGGTGGCTAGCAGTTGTCAGCTGAATACCCTTCTGGGAATTGCTCATGATTATTGAGAGCTGCCTTATTCAATGTCAAGCCTGGTCCCCAGAGATGATTCACAGCTTGACGGTTTAATCAGGATACAGAGAGAGCCTGGTCCTTCTGCTACAATGCAAAACAATTCTACAGGACATTTCCTCTTCCAGAGTTTCCCAATTGATTGAAACCACAGTTGTAACTGTGGCACAGTTCAAATTCTTTTTATTTAAAGTGTACTATTCAAACTGGTAAATGCATACATGTGTCAGAATATATTTATATAAGTTTCACAATGGATAACCTCTTAAGAAACTAGTAAACAAGATAAAAAAGAAGCACACACACAAAAACATAGCATTATGCCTAGCACCCCGAAGCCACACCTGCGCTGCCTTTCAGCCACTCTCCAATGCAGAGGAGCACCCACAACCCTGACTTCTAGTACCAGGAATTGGTGGTGTCTGATTTTTATCTTTATATAAATACAAAAATAAAGTATGTGTTTTGAGTCCCCCCCACCCCAGTATATATTTTGAGTTCTTAGATGTTGTAGATTTATTTGTGGTCCACACATTCTAACTGCTCCATATGATCAATGTACAATAATATTGCAAAACACTCATCCATTCTACAGCAAAGTAACATTTGGGGTGAATTTCCTTAGATGCTATTATGAATGGTGCTGCAATCAAGTGTCCTGTAAATGAGTTCTGTCAAATATATACATACAGTTTATATATACATATATACAATTCTATCCCATCTAATAAAAGAGTAATATGCAAATTGACCATCACAAGATGGCTGCTCCCATGTGGTCAAAGATGGCCACCACCAGATGGCCAGCAAGGGAGAGCAGTTGGGGAGGACCCAGGCCTGCAGGGCAGGATGGTTGGGGGGGACCAGGCTGGCAGAGGAGGACAGTTGGGGGGGACCAGGATGGCAGAGGAGGGCAGTTGGGGGGGACCCAGGCCTGCAGGAGAAGACAGTTGGGGGGAATCCTGGCAGGGC
>PVJC01039101.1:0-16436 GCA_004026665.1 Murina feae | reverse complement strand
AAGTTGCAAAGTAGACGTCAGTGAAACCCGCTGGAGCTAAAATAGCCTTTAAAGATGCTCCCTACTGGGGCGAGAGAACTATAGCCTGACACCAACCAGTCACTGGCTGGGTCAGGGAAAAATCATAATCCTGGCGATGTGGGTCTCTTCGATCCCCAGAGAGGCATCCAGCTTCACTGTGTCAGCTGCCAAATCTCAGCAGCTGAGATAATGACCATTTTAGTACTTGGGGCAGCAGAGATCTGGCCAGTGAACCAAAGCACCCACTGCTGTGCACCCCTTTGTGCTGATTATATCCATCTGTCTTGTATAAATTTTGGTAGCAACTCTGTTGTAAAAAGATCTTTATTGTCTAAAGTATTACATGCAATATTACATATGTCTCCTTCCCCCCCCCCATTGACCTCTCCCTGGTTACCCCCACCTCCAAGAACATGCTCTCATCCCCCCCACAGTGTCTGTGTCCATTGGTGATGCTTATATGCATGCATATAAGTTCTTTGGTCTGTCTCTTAAAATCCACTCCCCACTCCCACCCCCACTGGATGGTCTGTTTGATGCTTCTCTGTCTCTGTATCTATTTTTGTTCATCAGTTTAAGTTGTTCATTATATTCCACAAATGAGTGAGATCATGTGATATTTATCTTCCTCTGACTGGCTTATTTCACTTACCATAATGTTCCCTATCTGTGCTGTTGCAAATGGTAAGAGTTCTTTCTTCTTTATAGCAGCGTGGTTAATCTAGTACTCCTCTTTTGCTTAGGAAAATTTATGAGATAAAGATCAGTGGAATGTATTACAGTTCCTCAAGTCACAAATGACCATTCTCCCCTCTTTAACATTCCTCTAGGTACACTTCACCTTTCATGAGCACCTCCACTGGCCAAGATAAGTTACCCGGTAGAGTGACCCAGAATCTTCATCCACTGGGCATCACAACGTTCTTGTCCCCAAATAAAAATATTACTCCTTTAAACTTCTAAGTAAGACCCCTAAAATTCCAGAGCCAACAACTGTGGGGATGGCAAGCACATATTTCATGAGAGGCTCATTGGGAGTAATAAATAGTAAGTAGAGTCACTTCTTAATCTAACATTGTTTCTTACTCATGTGTTCTACCTGTGAGAGACACAGAATCACAAAGTGGTCATTAGTGTGGAGCATGCACAGCATTACAGAAAGTGGTAGCCACATCCTTAAGGTATCATCTGCAAACTGGTGGTACAGCTGCACCTTCACCAGAACTCTATAGATCAATTTCTGAATAATGTAGTATGTAATTAAACAAGTGGATCCATGCTCATAGACTTACTTCTATACCTCCTTTGCTTGAAAAAAGAGTCACGGATTGGTATATCAAACATTCTATAAACCTTCAAAGTACTTCTGACTACAGCCCCAAAAGCAAGAAAGACAAATGCATAATCAAAATATATATATTAATTCCAAAGAAGATGAATTTTGAGACTTCAAAGACAAAAGTTATTAATGATACTAACATGAAACCAAATGGATGTTTGACCTTCTTGAGGAATGGTGCCATATTAGGGCTAAAAGTTGGTCATATGTTGGAGATTTAGACTAAGGCTTGATCAAGCATGGTGAATGGGAACTCATATTGTGAGGCACACCCATAGCCTTTATTTTTGCTCTCACGGCAATTTCATTCATTTACACCTTGTGCCAACACTGGAGCAGCCAATGATAGATGTTTTCTTATATAAATTGAGTGAATTATTTTTCTACCTATATTTGTAGGGCTTCTTTTACAGTGAATTTTTTATGTACATATATATAAATATCTTCATATGTTATGCCCTCTCCACTAGGTCAGTCCTCATGCTCTTCCTCAGGCCTTTTTGATCTCAATCTTCTACTCTTTTTAATTCTCAGTTCCACTGGCCAACCAACCAAGCCATTTACCATTTTCTCTGTCAATCCACATGGCTACTTTTCTTTTCCTACCAAGTGGTTAGCAGGTACCCTCTATGGAAAATATTGCTGGTCTTGAAGGAGGAGAATGACATGCTCCCCACCAAGGAACTCATGGTCAGGTACTTTGACCCTGGGAAGCCCAACAGGCAATCCCACTGGGAAGCCTCTGTTTCCTCCACCTCGCCTGATGGGCCTGCACAAGGGTTGAAGGGCCCATTCAGACATATCAGCCTTCAATAATAAACAAAAGTAGGAGGCATATATGTGTTCCTTTGTCTCTGAGGTAAGTGGAGGCTCTGTTCCAAAGCCATGTTTCAATGGGGAAATAGGAGAAATTTGTATTTTTTGGAGCTTTTAGTGAACAGGTGATATGATTCCCACAATTCCTGACACCAGGATGAAAGGAAAATAGGTAATGCCTTTCAGTGTTGGATCTGAGGCCACTGCCATCAGAATGCCTACCCAGGTCTGACTATGGTTGAATCACTTCAATCCCCTATAAGCTTCTATTGTTATGCGCCCTCTCCCATCACCTAATGTATAACAAGTATAGATGTATTGTGTTTGTGCATCCCTACTCTCCTTTGCCCATAGACCTGACATGAATTGATACAGTTAAAGCCATCTTATTAGGGCATGTGAAAGACAAGGAACTTACCCCACTTCTGTACCTAGTGCTGCTGTACTATCAAAATTAGCCCTGACTGGTTTGGCTCAGTGGATAGAGCATTGACCTGTGAACTGAAAGGTCCCAGGTTTGATTCCAGTCAAGGGCATATACCTGGTTGTGGGCACATTCCCAGTGTGGGGTGTGCAGGAGGCAGCTGATCGATGTTTCTCTATCATCAATGTTTCTAACTCTATATCCCTCTTCCTTACTCTCTGTAAAAAAAAATCAATAAAATATATTTTTAAAAAATTAACCACAATCAGTGTCAAACTTTAGGAAGCCAAGTTCTTTATGAGACAATTTCTCCACTCAGTAAGCCCCATCTGGTCTGTACACAAGTTTCAGTATTTAAGGACTTACCTTTGACTATTGATAACTTGACACATAAAATACTAAACATTGTTATTGTCAGAGAGGCTATTGCTCAGGTTGAAAGAACTTGGTATGCAGCAACTGATATCACAAATAGCCTTTTTATTACCTGTCTCCACCCCAATTATCAGGATAAATTTGAATTTATGTGCAATGGCTTACAATATGCTTTAATGTCTTCCCATAGACTGCCTCAATCCACTGGTTATCTGTCATCAATAAATAGACAATCACCTGTAAAAAGTTCCATTTTCAGAGAGAATAGTAGCCTTTCACTATATGACATCTCCTGGTGGGCCCAGTAAAGGCCATCACCTATTAAGGACTAGATGCCATCTTTATCCACATGCGACAATATGACTGGGTCTTTAGTACAGATAAGGTTCAAGAACCTAGCACCCAAATGAAATTCCTGGGCATAATCTGGGAAGAGGCCCAAAGACTCTTCCAGAGAAGACAAGAAGTAAGCGTTTGGCTCTCCCTGATCCCACAAATAAAAAAAGAGAAGAGCCCCCAGTGGAGCATCTAAATTGTTTCCCCTGCCCAGGCCCCATCAATTACCAATTTCTATTTGAGTTATAGCATTCAATGATGTCTCAGTTTGCCAGCTGGAGCTTATGGCAGAAGGACACTGCCACTGGTTAGACTGAGGTGCTTTGGGAGTTGTATATTTTCAGAGTTTGTTTAAAGGTACACATTCTTTGATAGACATTTCTTGGCCTATTATTGTGCCTTGGTGAAACTAAGTTCATGATCAATGGCTATGAAGTAACCTTGCAACCAGAAATACCAATCATGTTACTGGTCCAAACAGAGTCCTCAAATCTTTGGTAGGGCAACTAATGAATTCTCTCTAGTGAAATGAAATTAGTACCTACAGAAATGGGAGAAATCAGACAGGGCTGGGTCTCACAACATCAAGAATGTCCTTCTGCTCCCAAGCACATTAATCAAGGAGCTGCACCCTCCCAAGCTCCGTGGAAACTTTCTAGACCACACATTGGTCTGGTTGACTGATGTCTCTTCATGGTTAACTTCTACTAGGATGGAAAAGAATACAAATGCCATCCAACCTGAGCAAGACCTGTCCCTTACTTAGAACAGTAACGATGCTCCACACAATAGTCAGACCTTATGAGATATGGATGGATCCCAATAAATGAGATGTGCTCCGTTTCACTGATCCTTGAGGCTGTGGCTAATGGCCTGGCTGTTTTGTCAAGCCACTGTCAAGTCTCAGACTGCTATATAAATAAGTCTTCCACCTCCCTGTGTGGATAAGAGATTTGGATAAAAATCAGCTCTATTTCTAATAAGCTTTTTGTTACCTGTGTATATGCTCACCAGAGAAGCTCTGTCAAAGGGCAACATAATCAATGTGCAAACCATGTCTGTCTGCTAAACCCAGAAGAAGCAGGTGTGAGAACTATTTTCTCTTAGATCCTTGAAGTTCATGGAAATTCAAACACCATCCTAGAATGGCCTATATGTATGGACTCTCTGTGGTCTGAATATGTCAAAATAGCATGAAAAGTCTGTTCCTCAGTGGAAAAAGCTAAAAATATTGACCAGGGACAAACCTCTCAAGTCAATTCTTGACAAATAGATCACATTGGGCTTTATCCCATCCAGAAAATTCTACTAGATCTTAACTACATTTAACACTTTCTCCAGGTTCAGGTTTGGCTTAGGCATCTTGTGCATTCCAATGATTTGAGTCGCACACGATCATATTTGTTTCTTGTTCAGGTTTCCTGAGCACACTGTATCTCATAATGGCCCCAAATTATAGGGCAAGATACACATCAGTGGGTCCGATCACAGGGGATACAATCAATTCTTCATGTTCTCTATCGCCTCAAGTTGCAGAGGTGACTGAGCATTTTAAAGTCCAATTAAAAGAGAGGTTTACATGGTGAATGGGAGGGGTAAAGGAAATTTCAGCTTGGACTATAAATCTCAGGCAATCAGTCTGGGTCTCGGTGCACCAATTCCCTGAAAGGGTGCTGCTCAGTTGTGCTATATGATTTACCAGGCTGTCTGACCTCTTCCTTCAATTGTACATCTTTCTTTTATAATTATTGACAGCTTGGTCTCTGTAGAGGAGCCTGCAAGAACCCTTCATCCCCTTTGACCCCTACCTGGAGATTCAAATCAATGGGATATTACAATGGCTATTAAACAATGAGGAATGTGAGACAGTAACCTCCTACTCCATTTATCACCCAGGTGCAGAGGATGAATTCTTGCCAATAAGGACTTCAAAAATAATGATCATCAATTTGAGGTCTCTAGTTCCACATTCTTCGTAAGGTATTCCTGACACTTTGCTCCATGGAGTCTCATGAGATCAATATCAGTACATAAAATAGAAATATTTATTGAACCTCAAAAGCATTCAAGCCAGAAAATTTAAAGATGTCACCCCAGAGGATAGATTAAGAGTGCTCTTCTTGCCAATGGTAAGGATATGTCGCTCACTACCCAACCCCACAAATAAATATTTGATTGCTGTGCCACTGAACACCAGGAGCCAGCATTTCTCTAATCACTGACCCGATACTTCAGGTGCCCCAACCTTATTAAACTGCACTGATGCTTTACCACCACTGGACTCTGACACTGCAGAAGCACAACGCCTCCCTAAATATCCCTAATATCAAGTTTTTCCTATCAGAGGTAGGAGCAACAGGAACATCTAGGAAAGGGAGCCTCACTTTCACTGTTGAAGCTATTTAGGTACAGAGAATGGCAGTCTTCTCCCGCACAGACGCCTCAATTCCACTCAAGAATTCTGCCTACCAGGGGGGACTTTTAGCTGGTTTATACTCATAGAAGTCACTGATTCTACCCTCTCAACACGTTGTATGCTCTCCTGGGATATTACTTTGTTTGCAAAACAAACAAACAAACAACAGACCTTCACCTGTCTTCCTCTTATCAATGTAACATGTACAAATGAGGCATTAGTAGGAAACATCCAAGTATTAAAAAGAAGTTCTCCACTATGCTGAGTTAGTTGGGCGCTCCAAAAGCAGGCAGATCCCATTTATTTGAGGGAATTGAGAGATGACATTACCAACTCTTTGTCGGTGTGCTCTATATGGTTATCCCCATTGCCAGGGTCCTTCAATTAAAAAATGTTTTGTAAAACTTGCCCCTGACCCTCACTGAGGTTATTAATGATACTATTTCAGCTGTGGCCAGCCAAGGATGGGTGGGTCTGTGTAATTCACAGCACCCCATTTTTCACCTGGATCTTTGAAACTGGCAAACTCTTATGAACCTCTCATGGGCTATAGGGACATCTCTCCCTGACTTGGGAATGTTTGGGGTTCATGGCTATCTGCACTCCTCCAGGGATGTCTGATCATCCTGTTTGTTTGTTTTTTATCATCCTGTTTTAAGTGGTCCTGATCATGGCCCTGGTCCACTGATGCTTCAGAATAATTAACCAGTTATTGTCACACTTGATTAAAGTCCAACCTATTTGGACTTATAATGGGATAACCTATCTTCCTTGCTCTGACTCAGAAAAATCAAGGGTAGAAATGAAGAGTCTGGCTCCAAGCTAAAATCCTGTGTCATTTTTAGGACCTACTTTCAGGTTTTGTTTTGCTTTTACCAATGGCACTAGAAATATTTCTAAATTGAGGGGGAAATCTAGTATATCAGCTGGTATCTATAGGCTCAAACATATTTCATTTGAAGGTAGAGGAGAACATTTTCCAGGTCATTACTTCTTGAACTAGGTAATCATAAAGCAAACTTATAAATATTGAAGTTCCAAGAAAAGTTCTAGTCTATAACTCTAATCTAAGGCTGGTTGACTTATCTGTCTTTATCTCCATTGCTGCCTGTTCTATTAGCTATACTGAAAGCTTCTCCTCTGCCTATATGTAAGGAGTTGTGTTTGACTTCAAAAGACTCTGATGAAGTTCTATTTCTTACATGAGGCCATGAGAAACTCCAGGGATCCAGTAGTTCCCAATGAAACTGATGAAAATTAATTTTAAAACCAACTATTTGAAATCTTTAAATAGTACAACAGACAGCAAATTAAATATTTTATCATGACAATCTACTAAAACTTGATAAGAATTCTGAGAGTTTGTGGCAGTTGAACTGAGACCTGTATCCTTGTTTCCCACCATGTTTAGTGAGATGGAAACTCCTCTTAGGCTAGTGCAGCCAACAGGTCTATGATCCTACATATTTGAGATTGAGACTTTTATTATTATACTAGAGGCCTGGTGCACGAAATTCGTGCACTCTGGGCGGGGGGAGGGTCCCTTGGGAGATATCTGACCGATGAGGAGCGGGCCTAAGCCAGTAGTCAGACATCCTTAGTGCTGTCGTGGAGGTGGGAGAGGCTCCCACCACCGCCACTGCACTTACCAGCCATGAGCCCAGCTCAGGGCTTCTGACTGAGTGGCACTCCCCCTGTGGGAGTGCATTGACCACCAGGGGGCAGCTCCTGCATTGAGCATCTGCTCCCTGGTGGTCAGTGTGCATCATAGTGACTAGTCATTCCACTGTTTGGTCGATTTGCATATTAGCCTTTTATTATATAGGAAATATTCCTGGTGTCTCATTTAATGTTTTAGTCTTAACATTTTACAATTATTTCTCATATCTTATTTTTTAGCATTTATCTACTACATCTTTTACATCATTCTTTTTAATTAAAAAAATTATCTTAGGTGTGTTCTATTAAATAGCATATGTCTTCAAATGGGATAAATTTTAAGAGTTTAGCCAGAAGGATTGATCTTACCCAGATTTATATTCTGTGCTCTGGCTGCTCACTCTAACCTCTCTGGCTAAGATATAAATGTCTTAAAATGTTCTGGTCTGCTAATAGTGCTCTGTCTTGTTTCTGGCCCCATGATAGGTTTATTCTAGAAAGACAGAAAGACAGGCAGGTAAAAATATGTTCATCCTAGATAGCCTATATAATAAAAGCCTAATATGCAAATCGATTAAGAGGCCAAATGACCAGTCACTATGACATGTACTGACTACCAGGGGCCAGACGCTCAATGCAGGAGCTTCCCCCAGCCTGCAGACCCCAGGCCAGCCAAGGCAGGTGCCAGAAGGGGCCCTCTGATCACCCTGCCGGTCACCCCCACAGATCAGCCCTGATTGCCAGCCAGGACTAGGGACCCTACCCATGCATTAATTTTGTGCACTGGGCCTCTAGTACATATATAAAGACACAAATATTTTCTCTGTTGATTCAATGCATTGGGATGAGAAATAAGAAAATAGGTGAGCTTATTCTGTTTTCTTGATCTACTCTCTTAGCTATTCCTTGAAAAATTATGACCTTAGATTCACAGAGAGAATAAATGATTTGTCCAAATTCACAGAGCTAATTAACATTGGAAAGAAAACTAAGGCAATGGGCTTTTAATTTCTATCCAAGAGCCACTCAAACTACAGTGTGTCTTTAATATTACATCTCTAAAGTGTATAGCACATAAATAATTAAATAAAAACATAATGGTTATTTAAAAACTCTTCTAAGAGTTTATAAGTAATGTTTAGAATTGAAATGTACAAATTTTTATAAATGCTCTTCACTTACAAAAGTAGAAACAGCTCCCTCTTAATAAAACCTATGCATTAGAAAGTCAATATATGTCCTATTGATGTGCTCGTGAGAAGTAGAGACTGAGTTACAAAGATCAATCAGCAATTATTCAATGCAGGATTTCAAGTGGACATCATTAGCCCAGCTTCAGCACACCAATCTATAGGTGTTCTGCCTCTAAATCACCCACAGTGCTCAGACTTTCGTTTCTTCCTGAATTAGCTAAACTTTCCTCACTGTTTCATATTCTTTTTAATCAAATTTCACTTCTATTTATCTCTAACCTGTCTGTTGACCCTGAGTTTATAGGAGGACTCAAATATAACTGAAATTGAAAGCCACGGGAGGCGGCAAAGTTGGATCGTTTTTATTGAAGCACTCAGATTAACCACATGACCCTGTGATTTATAATAGCAGTTTATAAGCCAAAGAGTTTCATACAATCGGATAGACTTCACAAATGTCCTCCACATCAGAATTCACCAAAGCTGTCTTTTTCTACTAATCATTTTTACTAGTGTAGTTATTGTTAATGGACAAATAAAAGGAAAATTACATTGAGATTAACATGCCAGATTCTAGCTCAAACCTTTTTATGTTCCAGAGAATAAACTCTCAGTAGAAACATCGGTTCAGCTTTAAAGTATAAACTGAACATGATGAATAAATAAAAAACCTGAGTAATTTTTCCTAAAAAGGATCTAGAATTGGAGTAAAATTAAAATGACCTTGTGAGATTGGAAAATGTCCTACAAAAGAAGGATGCAGTTAGAAGGGGGGGAGTGTCAAGAGATGTTTCTAGAAAAAAAGAAAATAACAAAATATTGCATAACTAAAATATAGCCTAGGAAAAAAATATGAGTCAGTCCTCTTTTCATACATTACTGATGTCCAAAATATATAGAGAAGAAAAGACTATGCTTTTTCATGGGGTAATATTACATATGATCCGTATGTCCCATGTCAATTTACAAAGCTGTGGGACTCATAATAAAACCAAAGTTACTTTGTACATACATATAAAGTAAAAAAGATGAAACATTTACAGTTATTTTTACTCTTTAAATAATAAAAAAACTGACTCAAGTTTACAATATATCTAAGAAAAGGAAGATGAATATACAATTTCACAGAGTACAAATTAATGGTTGTTTTTGTTTATACTTGTCAATTACTATCCTTCCTACTTGCTAAAGAACTGAAACAATTTATAAATCATATGTAACAAGAAATGGTAAAATACTGGTGGAATTCTTTTCTTTGCTCAACCTTCTCCTCCCGCCCTTGCCAGAGATACTCACCCTGTAGCACAGGAATTGCACTGTTGGTGCACTGGTTAGTGCAGGGACAGAAAACCATTTATAATAGAGCATCTGTGTTCCCAACCCCAGAGCGTGAGGAAGCCCACTTATTCCATGAGACACTCAGCATGCTTCTAGGTTCTGTGGAAGCTACATTAGATGGTTAGTTTTACTACTAGAGGCCAGGTTCACCAAATTCGTGCATGGATAGGGTCCCTAAGCCTGGCTGGCAATCAGGGCCAATCAGGGTCTTCTGGCTGCCAGCGGGGGTCTTCCTTCATTCCACACCACCCCCTGGTGATCAGCACAACTCATAGCAAGTGATCGAACTACCAGTCTCTTGGTCAAACTCCTGAAGGGACTCTTCGTATCTTAGCCTTTTATATATATAGATTGTGAGGCATAAAAGGGAGAAAAATAAGAAAAGATTTTGAAAAGAAAGGCTACTATTAGAAGCTGGGAGTATAACTCTTAGTCCTTTCTTGCCTCCATTCCATCTCCCTGGAGAATGGGAAAACAGCATCAGCTATAGTATGTCTCCTGATAAATGGGGTGAAGTTGAATATAGGGAGTGGGTCTGCTTCCCCTCTTGTGCTTTCTGAAGGCTGACAATGTATTATTCCATGGGAGGTAGCAGAGAACATAGTACTGTCCAGGCGGCTACTGAGCCAAGCATAGGAAGACCAACTCAGAGAAGAATTTTAAGGGTATGTTGCTGGCAGGTTCCAAATGGAGACACAGCTGTCTTTTTATCTTTCTGTAAGAGAGAGGGCCAAGGCAAAGCTGCCCCAGGAGACATGGACAAATGCCTAAACCAATACCACACCTGTCAGACCAAACCAGACTGAGTCAGAGGATCTCTTTCCTTACCCACTGCCCATCACATGAGCAGATACTTCTTTCCTTCTTGCTGTCCTACTTATAAGCAAGCATGACAGTGACATCAGGAGTATAGAGACTCAAAATAAAGAAATGCAGAAGTTCAGGAAGGAGAGACATTGAAATCTGAAGAGTGAGTAAAATAATAATTATATCAAACATATTACTATACACATAAGAGAAACAAATTTTAATAACTGGATTAATTGTGGTTATCGTTGCCATAGAAAAAGTAAATTACATAGTGATAAAAGCTGTGGATAAAATTTAAACTAGAGCAGGATAAGTTGGGTAGATGTGGAGAAGGGGAGGGGAGGTGGCATACCAAAGTTTTGCTTTCAGAACTATTTTCTTTGATAAAAAGCTTCAAAGTAAGGCTATTTCAGATGTAAAAAAAAAATACTAAACTTCTTTCTTTCTCACTCCTTCCACTCCCCTATTTTTCCTCAAGCAGTATCCTGCCTGTGCCTGCTGAAGGCAGAGGCGTTTTACCAAGAGCCTTGGAAAAGAAAACCCCACAGATTAATATTTCAGCATGCTCTCTCACTATATCAATATCACAGTTTACACCAAAGAAAGGGATCTTTCATGAGTGTTCATTCCCTCGTTCATGCTCACTGACATACTATTATTTTTAAATAACTCTCTTTAATAAAGATAGGAAAACCGTGTGTGTGTGTGTGTGTGTGTGTGTGTGTGTGTGTGTGTGTGTAATGACCATGAAACATTTGGAAATGACAGCCAGCCTTGTTAGTAAGGTGACTATATATCTACATTAACATAATCACTTGAAATAGCATCAATGCTTAATATAATGACATGAACCTGAAGAAAGACCCATCAAAGAGATCTGAAACCTGCCCTGAGCATCTGTCATGGAGTCATTCTGGAAAGTAAGCAAAATAAAACTGGGAGCCTAAAAATATCTTGAGCAATAAAAGGAGTCAAAGGATTGTTTTTGAAATGTAGCATTTCCTTTACGGATTATTGTAAACTAGAGTGCTGCGCTGGAAAATGTATTGAAATGGAAATGTTGCCCTCACTCTCACACCCGCCCCATCTCTACTTGGTAAGCCCTTGCCTCAGATGTGTGATGTGACAGGAAAGCATAAAGAACCTGGAGTCAAAGCCTGTTGCTGTGTTTCAAAATTCCCTTAGCCATTTGACAAGAAAAAAACTAACGGTGTGTGCATGCATATATGTGTGTGTGTGTGTGTGTGTGTGAGTATGTGTGCACATATGTGCTTGGGTATGAGTACAGGGAGGAGATGGAAAGGCTTTGTGGTGGGAGCCCTGGGAAAGGGGGGAAGAGAGGCTAATCCAGCCAGTAAAGAAGTGGGCTGGGATGCAAGAGTGATGAGGACCCGTACAGCACCAGGTCTTGACAACACACTGATAAAGGACATGAGTTGGAGAGAATGGCTGTGTGATGTACATATGAGTCAAATTTAAGGGGGAAAAGTCTCAGTCTCATCAAATATTTTATGCCACTAATGTAAAGTGTGTCAAAATATAATTTTTCAGATGTTAAGAAACATACATCTCTCACAAATAGGGAACGTGTGTCAACTCATCAATGAGGTTATCATCAGAATGATATAGCTGGTTCAAAGGATGATAAAGAAACTCATGCACACGTAGTCGATGAAGAAGAAATGGAGAATTCCAGAATAAAATTTCAAAACCACTTAATGTTGTATTTTAGGACATTGAAAAGCCATTTATGGAATTACCTTCTTTATGAAACAGAAATACTTTCTATCTCTTTACAATAGAATATTTTCATCTTCCTGGATATTTTATAAAATAGTATTTATTCTTAAGAAATTATAAAAGGTCCTATTCAGTAGGAAATACTGGATCAAATAAATATATTTGGAGAATCAAAAAACCCTTTTTAAAGAGACTTGACTTGGGGTTAAACACACAATGCAATATACAGATAATCTATTGTAGAATTGTATACCTAAATGCTATAGTGTCTTATTGACCTCGTCACTCCAGTAAATTCAATATTTTTTAAAAAGAATACCCTTTTTATAAAAAGCTCCAGCATGATAATGAAGGTCATGTAGTAGTCAACTTTTTTGCCTTATTTCCAAGTTTTGTACAGATAAAAATTATAGACCCCCTCGTAGCTATGGCCTATAGCTATAGTGGGCAGGTCAGCAGAAGGTACTTTGATTAAAGATGTTTAGATGGATAGCTAAAGTCTTGGCACAATCCCAGGAGCAGGACTGGAAGAAAACCCAACCGACCACTGTTAACTGTTTTATGTCAGGCAAGATAGGATTTGGATATAAACTTAGCAAAGAGTAATGACAAGTAAATGTGATACTTTCTACAGCTACTCTTATGTCTAAAATATATTCTCAATGACCCAATTATATGCCAAAGGTTCACAAGAAAAACATAAGAACTGAGAAGAAATTCAATATAAAATTTTGACTTTCTTAAAAATCTACTATAGATTGTGGTTGTTACAATAACATGTGGACTGAGTGGGAATGAATTGGAGACAACATCATGACATGATAAAAGCAGTTCAGCCTATCAGAGGTTGTGAAAAGTTTGCTTCTTTGATTTTGGCGTACAGCATAATGTATAGGCCTGACACCATGACAATGGCGTTTATCAGCCTGTCAAACATTTTCAACGTTTCCACTGGCCAGACCAGCTTGATGCCAATTTTAATTCTACAAAGTGAAATTAAATCAAATATTTGAAAGCATACTTTTGAAGAAACCAAAGGTTGCTCGGAAAAAAATAAAATAATGTCTACAGTCTTAGAAAAACTCATTAGATCATGGGGATTTAAAAACTACACACACACACACACACACAAAATCATAGAAAAACTCATAAACTCATTACATTATGGGGATTTAAAAACTACACACACACACACATCATCTGAAAATTCGTTTAAAGAAAAATACATGAACTAGACAAAAAGCAAAAAAGAGGGAGAAAAGGCACATGCATCAGTTTTGCCCAGAAATACTTGGATGCAACAAATGAAATTCCATCTCAACTCAGACAAACGAGTGAATGGGGAGAATTCGAGTTTTCCAGTCCTGCCTGACTTGACCCACTCTTTCAGACAAGTCCCCAGGGCTGTGCAGTCACAGACTTCCCTAGGGAGCACTCCCCACCAAGCATGCTATTTCATTTGCAGTAAATATACATTCTCTTCCCTTTGGGGCTGGGAGGCAAGAGGTGAGACAGCCTGACCATTTTTCAATATTCCTGACCGTGAAGGATCTTCTGTAAACATCAAAAGAAAAAAATTTCACAGCATTCAGCAAAAATAAATAAATGATGATACTAAACAATGAAGCTCATGCGTATTCTGCAACCTCTGAAGAATTTCCAAGGCCCAGGCGATCCCAGTCATCAGAGAAAGTGCAGGTATATAGGGCAAGACCTCAGGAGTGCACACCTGCCTCAAGGGAACTTGAAATTAAATGATACTTTCCACAGACACGGGAGCTCCAAAAACTCTGCAAGTGCAGAAATGTACTAATTCTTGGGGGGATATTTTCAATGCCGCGTGCAAGCAGTTTAGCTGCTTGGCTCCCACCGATGTTAATGGCGGCTATGCAGTTAGAGTCTAATCTGCCACTTTCGACCTGGGTCCCACAGCTTTCCTTTCCTGCTGTAGAGAGCTCATTTGTGGCTGATGGAGAGAAAAATAATAAATAAATAACAGGCACTATTTGGCTTGCAGCATCAGGCACCAATACACAAAACTGATACCTATTTCTAAACTTAGAAAGAGCTGTCTGTGAATTTTTGCTGAGGCCAAACTGTGTAAAAGATTTTTAAAATATACATGTTTGGGCCTGGCTGGTATGGTTCAGTGATTAAGCATCAACCTATGAACCAGAAGCTCACAGTTTGATTCCCATTCAGGGCACATGCCCAGCCCAGGTTGTGGGCTCAATGATCTCCCATAGGGGGCATGTAGGAGCCAGCCAATCTATTATTCTCTCTCATTATTGATGCTTCTCTCTCTCTCTCTCTCTCTCTCTCTCTCTCTCTCTCTCTCTCTCCCCCCTTCCTCTCTGAAATAAATAAATAAATATGTGTGTGTGTGTGTGTGTGTGTTTTGTTAGACCAATGAGCAAAATGTTCACTTATTTTCTATAATCACAAAATTTTAGAAACCTATTTTCTAATACTAATCCACTGGTAGTTTTGGCAGCATCTATATTAAATACTTATATCAGTGCATTTCCATTAATCCTTTTCTATGTCTATGAAGAGCAGTCAACTCTGTTCCCAGAAAGAAGCATATAATCCAAATTTGATAACAGAGTTTCATAGAATTCACAAATTCCCTAAAACCGACTCATGGATATAAATCTAAATTTAAGAATCCCTAATCAAACAGGTCTACATAATATATGAAAATTGTTCTCTGAGTTTGCAGCATAAGAGCAGTAAATGTGATTTGTTGTATTTGAAGGAATGGTGCTAAATAATTGTATTTTTTATTACAATTGCTTTCTTCATATCACTAAGAGGACATCCTAGTGTTGTCATGTTGCCTGTGGTGTAGCATATGGTATATTCTTATATAAGAAATGTGGTCACTGTGATAAAATTGATGCCTGCCATTGAATTCGGTAAAATAACTAGCAAACAGAAAGTTAGCAACTACTCCTTTTATTCAATTAATTCAACAAAGATCATTGTTCAGTGTTATATTTGGGAAAGCCAATTCATATTCTCTATCAGCTCACTGCCAAAAATCATTCTCAGCACTCTAATTTCTTATGAAACAAAAAACAGGCCGCGATCCCCTTCAGCATCTCCAGTAACAAGCCACTTACCAAAATGACAATAGCAATAAAGCACACACCTTCCAGCTTGTATAGTATGTTATGTCAAAGGCAAGGCCTTAATACCTGGTTAACATTTGCCTTTGATTGAATTCCTACCATGCTCAGGGCACTCCATGGAGCTAGAAACGGAAGTAGAAGACTTTATTTCTGCCCTTCAGCATTTTCCCAATCAGGTTGGCAAGTTGGCTAGGGGTGGACAAAACCAGTAGGAATGTGAACACACACCTACAAATGCAGAAACGCAGTCACAATCTACACACTGTGCAGTGTTACACAAAGATGAAGTAGCAGGGGGTCTGGGAATGACAGCAGAAAAAGTCCATCCCAGACAAGGAACAAGAACCTTGGAGAGGGCGAAAGGCCTGATTCAGAGAGGAGCCGTTTTCAAAGCACTTCACTTAAAATGGTCCCTGAAAGTCCTCAAGGTTAGAAAAGTTACTGTTTGAGCAACCTACTTACTTGAGTGACACTGAGAGTATAACTGAGGAGGACACTAGAAGTTAGGACATTTTAAGTCCATCAACGTGAAAGGGACCCATATCCTACCAGCCACAGTGCTGCTCCGGTACCAACCTTCCACGGTACCATCCTCCCAGGTCTATTAGGTTACATACTCCCACTAAAATCAGAATAAAATTTTACTTAAAAATTATATAAACAGCTAAATGATTAGAAAGTCAGAAGTTGGTCCACATTATGCACCATCTGCATTACTTTTTAAGAAATGTGAACAGTAACAGAGATATAACGTTATCTAAACTAATAAAAGCGAAATATTAAAATTAACCGTTTCTCCGAGACAGGGTAAGCCACGCCCACCAGCCAATCAGAG
>PVJC01039100.1:0-16421 GCA_004026665.1 Murina feae | reverse complement strand
AATTCTTACCATTTGCATCAGCATGGATGGAAATGGAGAGCATTATGCTAAGTGAAATAAGCCAATCAATGAAAGAAAAATACCACATGACCTCACTTATTTATGGATAATAAAGACCATTACAAAATGATAAACATAAACAAATACAGAGACAGAGCAGCCTTGAACAGACTATCATCCTACAGCTGGAAGGCTGGGATGGTTGGGGGGGAGTTGGGAGATCAACTGAAGGACTTGCATGCATGCACAGGAGCATAATCAGTGGACACGGGAAACTGGGGGTTGGGGGGGGGAAGGGCAAGGGGAAAAAATGGAGATCTATCTATCATCTGTTGTAATACTTATCTATCACTTGTTGTAATACTTTAAGCAATGAAATAAAAAAAAAGAATAATTAAAGACACACATATAAAATATTATGTCTTTAATTTAATCTTAAGTTATAAAAACAAAGTACACTGTAGGACCTAAGTCAATTTTGTCACTTAGGTTCCTATTTGATGTATAAAACTACATATTTACTATCTATGATGTCATAAAATTCCTGGGATGTTACTGATTGGATGTTGATTTCACATGGCCAAGTACTTTATTGGATGGAAACTCATACATAGCTTCCTTGGTAGTTATTCTAATAATTTAACCATGGTGACTAGTTTTGGCACTGTCTGATTATAATAAACTAGGGGCCCGGTGCACAAAAATTTGTGCACTTGGGGGGTCTCAGCCCGGCCTGTGCCCTCTCGTAGTCTGGGGGAGGTCCACCTGCTAGCGTGCCTGGCCAGCCTGGGTGAGGGGCTGATTGCTGTTTGCAGTGAGGCTGGCTGGGATTTATTTAACTTCTAAAGTTGAAACTTTGTTGCTTAACCAGAGCCCAGGTCGAGTTGCCCCTGACAATCCAGGCTCCCAGCGTTTCCTTGAGCCCAAGGCAGGAAGCAGGTAACTGAGGTTTATCTTCTATAGTTGAAACTTTGTTGCCGTTAGTGGAGGCCACAGCCAGCCTAGGCAGACAGGAACCTTAGCTTCCTCCATCGCTAGGGCAAGCTTCCTGCTTATTCCATCTCAGGCTGCCCACAGCTCCCATTGACTCAATATCCCAGCGAGGCTGGCTGGAATCAGGTTTCTGAGGTTTATTTATCTTCTATAATTGAAACATTGTTGCTTTAAGCAGAGACCCAGCTGACCTAATGGAAGCCTCCTGTTTATTCCAGCTCCATGGCTGCTGGCCGTCATCTTGGCTGGGTTATTTGCATACAGCCGTTCTGATTGGCTGGTGGGCATGGCTTAGGTGTCTCGGAGTGAGGGTCAATTTGCATATTACTCTTTTATTAGATTAGATAATTCTATGGGAATCCTAATGCAATTCAGTAATAATTAAAGTCCAATAAGAAAAAAAAAATTCTGGCAATGCCAGAATACAGAGATTAATTGTCTATCATGGATTTAAAAAATGTGTGTTATAAAAATGCAGAGAAAGCATGTGTATAGAAGAACTTAGAAGGATAAAAGGATCAGGCTTATCTAGAATCTCTTTCAGAAGTTTGATTAGTTGATTTCCACATAGAAAATAATAGTGATAATAGCTACCATTTATTGATCAGTTACATGTCTAGGTGTTTTACAACATGATCTTATTGAATTTTGGGAACAACCATGAGACAAAGGTATAAATGTGCTCACTTTAAAAGACAGAAAAATGATTCTCAGGGAGGTTATTGAATTAGTCCATGATCTCACTTGTAGTGAGAGACAGAGGTGACATTCCAAAACCAAGCTTTCTGAATCTGAAGTCTTCCTCTGTTCCAAGAAACTCTACTTCCATAGAAGACCACGATTTCCTAGTGTAGGGCTAATTCTCTAAAAGGAAACTCTATGCTTCTAAGTACTTTGGGGACACTTCATGCCTTTTGAATACTCAGCGATGGGAAAACCTGGTGGCTCTGCTTCAAAAATGGTTATAAGCACATAGGCCATTTGCCTTGAAAACCAGATGTTCTGATCAGGCAGAGCAAAAGTCTAACTCAGGGGTGTGATTTCAGAAGAACTAAAAGGCCCATCTGTCAAAAGAAATATGCTGGTAGACTTCTTGCCCAAAGTTTTGCAGGGTTTCGGGGGAGGAGAGGAGAGGAGAGGGGCTGGAGGCTTAGATTGGAGAAAATGGGGAGATGGAGAGGTAGGAAGGAGCCAAGACTTGATGCCTGATTTGTTCTTTGTGAATCATTTAAGTAGGGAACGTAAATTATTCTTTCTTTCTTGCATCTAATCCCAGGCTTGGCACATTGCTTTTGTCCCATTATTGTTTACTGAGTTCAATAAGAGTGATTTTAAGGTCTTTTCATCAGAAAAGATATAGGATGAGGACAAAAGAGAATCTGAAAATTCTCGATGCTTGACAGAACTTTCAAAATTGAGGGAGAATACATAAAGAGATTGGAAATGCAGGATACAAATAGAATAATATAGTACATAATAGTAAAATACAGAGCAAAGTGTTGGAGTCAGGGATCATGTGCCTCTCTTCCTCCAATAACCATGGAACCTTGTGTAATTTATTTAATCTAAGGTTCATTTTCTCTAAAGTGAAAATTGATATTCATTTTATCCATTCATCAATACATCTATCCATTCATCCATGCAATTATTTAGAGGGAAATTGTAGAGATGGAATCAAATTTAGGAGCAAACTTATATTCAAGCCTCTTTCTGATTTTGCATGTTTCATTGCATGACCATAAATTCTCTCCTTAGCACCTGCCAGGTAGAAGGAGCCTTAGATATTGGCAAGAAACTGCCTCATTACCAGTCCCACATTATAGGAATTTCTCTCCTTGCTTGCCAAGGAAATGGTTGCTCCTTTGCTTTATTTGAGGTGGTTTTGTTTAATTTTTCATTTTGACAGGTTTTCGTCTCCAATTCTTTATTTAGAGCAGGGTTCTGAAAACCTTTTCATTCGCCAATCCCTTTGAGGGTTTCCACAACCCTCAAGCATACCTTGAACCATTTTGCTATCAAAATAAAAGTGTGAAAGAATAATTCAGCTGTTGGGAGGAAAAGCAGGTGACATTTTTACTTTTCTTGACACTGAAGAAGGGAGGGAAGCACTCAGGGGAAGGTGGGAAGTGAAGGGAATGCAGGGTGGGCAGGAAACCAGGCCTTGTGGTTCCAGAAGAAGAGAAAGAAGGGGGTGATGCAAAGGCAGAGGTTTAGCTGCAAATCTAAAGCTTCCCTTGCCTAACAGATGTTAGAAGTGTTGAAGCTCTGGTCCTGTGACTCCCTCAGAATATCCCTGGGGAAACTCGACATCCTCTGAGAAATGCTGATTTAAAACAAGCAGCTTTTTCTCCTTTGTCCCTATTCCCTGCCTTCCATCTCAAATACCTCCCATTCCACATTTTCTCCCCACTCCTCCTGGCTTCTGCTCTCACTCATCCACTCCTACTTGGAGAAATTCAGTGATTTAATATATTTTTCTTTTTTTGCCCCTAGGAGTCTTACTCATAACCTTATTGACTCTGAGAGCTAACTTTGCCCCCTGATACATAAAGCCTCAGTTCCCAGTTCAGCTTTTTTCTTTCATACCAAATACAGATGAATAATACTGGGATTTTTGTCTTTCATTAGTGTGCAAAATCTGACCTGGCTTTCTCTTTAACTTGCTCTCTTTCTTTGTACCTCGTTTTCCCAAATCGATCAAGTTGCAGCTGTTTTTCTCTCTAACTTCCGTTTTAATTTCAGCAAAAATAAACTACTTCCTGACTTCAGTGCCTGGCCATAGAGTGATGTTATCCTGAGTGGGTAGCTTAACCATAGAATTAGGGAAAGTAACTTTCAGCATTGTTTGCCAGATGGGTATCATTTGCTTTTTTTGTGGGGGGGGGGTGGTCAAAGAACCTAATTGGCTGTTTAGGGCATCGGGCTTATGTTTTACTCCCAAATAAAGACTATGGGTAGTCACAGAAGGTTCAGCTGCCACCAGGACTATTCATGTTTGCAGCTGGCCTCCTGCCACTGGCTCACTCCAGTATCCTCCCTGATGCCTGGTTCTCATCTGGTCCTTCCTGAGGCCATTTACTTTGTGATATAGCACTGAGATTTCTGTCATCACCTACTCTGTAGTTTCCTATTCTAACTGCACTTAACAAACTCATGCTCAGTGACTCTATATCATGATGAATCAACATTACCTCAACCTCACTGTCTTTGTATGTCTTTATATAACTTGAAATAGTTCTTCCTGCTCTGTTTTGCCACATCCTCCTTGCATGTTGTCATTTTCTACACCATCTTTTCCCTCTCTCTTTGTATAACTAAAGTTTACTATGTCTCTTGGTCTTCCACCTAGGCAGTCTATCCTCCTTTCCCTACTGGGGACAAGGGCATAGTTATTTCCTCTTAAAATTTAACTTTGATCTTTCTGGGGAAATAAGGGAGATGTATGATGTGGGGACGTCTTATTACTTGCCCAACAGGTAATATTTTTATCCCTCCTCCTTTCTTCTGTCTCTTTCCATTCCTTTGAAATAATTTTTTTCTAGCAATTTCTGTCCTTAAATGTGCACACTAATATTATAATGTAATCAATCTAACACCTAACTGTAGTTCACTTATGTCATAGGGGATTTCAAAATCTAATTTGAGGCAACAATTACTAGAAAATACAGTATCATGTGCTTAACTACAAACCTAAATCTGCATTAAAATATAATAACACAATTTACCATCAATTATTTCCATTCATTTTCCACTCACTGAGTTATCCTTAAAAATGATTAATATGCCAAGATTCTAGCTGACTTTTTTGGCGTAAACTATTATCTGGGTGAGTGGACGATGTTTTCTCTAAAATATGAAATTAATACATTATCAAGTGTACCTGGATGTTCTTTAACAGATTGGTTTAGATATATAATATACAAGTCACTCTTTCCCTTTTCATTCCTGAGATTATGCAAATTCTAGCTTCTGCTCTTATAAGATTGCACTGAATGTGATGCTTACTCTGTCATCACAAAGGCTTTTCCTACCAAGGGTACCTTATAGGGACTTACTAATGTCCCCACAATATCTGAAGTTGGTAAAGGCAAATGGCACAAGACTGTTGGACCTCAGTTCAGCAACCTCAGTTCTTGAGTTTGGCTGAGAAAGAATTCAGAGCCAAGAACTCTAATTATAAGTGAAAGTTTATTTAGAAAGTCACAGAAGTAGAAGTGAGCCATTGAAGAAGTGAGCCCACTGAGCTGCATGGACTCAGGAAACAAGTTACACAGGCAAAGAAGGGCTCTTGGAGCTAGGGAAAAGAAAAGCAAGAAAAACACGCCTGAGGAAAGAAGAGGAGGAAAGGAAGGAATGCTCCAGAGAGAGCTGCCTAAAGAAAGACAGGGGTGAGGAAAGGCATAGGCATGCTCTAGAGAGAGAGAGCAAGCTCCAGCTGGGTCCTTTGTCTTAATGAATTTTATCAGGAGATCTCAGAGGACAATATCAATAGAATATGCACCAGCTTTCCAGATGTGTTTCCTCAAAGTTGTGGAATTCACTGATTTGTGGGCATTAGGGCAGGGGGTGAATAGCCATCACAATCACTCCACCTGGCCTTGTTGCTTTTCTGGACCTGGAGCTAAACACCACTGAGACCTAGATGCTATATCCAGTTTGACAAAAACTGTCACTGTGGTCAACAGACCCAAAGCTTTGTTCCTGAGAGTACTAGATATGGGTCAGAACCTCATTGTCTTGAATGCTTAGTGCATAAGAGAGTATTCATGTAAGGAAGTCATATGAGGCTTTTCTCTAGCCCCCTTATTCCTCTTCTAAGGGGGTCTACCAAATGACTAGCATCATTCCAGGAGAGTAAAGGTCAGGGAAGGGTCTGAACCACATAACCAGCAATTTGAAAGATCAGGGAGTCTAAACCATATGCTAGGGGAGGAAGATCACTTAAGGTCTCACCCTACAATTGTCCTTTGGTAGGCACCCAGTAAACCCCCCACCCCCACCATGTGCCAATCCATACATGGTTTATTGTTCCTACTCTGATCATTTCTAACTGCCTACTATATCAAAGTGATAGCAGAAATGGGGAAGGTTGAAAAAGTTAATAAACATTTTTGGATTGACCTGTTTGCATTTCCCAAGATAGCTGGCTTTAAAATACGGAAAACAAAAGAAAAAGCTCTAAATTTCTGTAGGGTTTATCAACCTCCCTAATAGCTGTCTCTCCTCATTTCCCCCATTTGTTCCCAAATTCTCTTTATTACAGCCTTAATCACTTCTCAAAGCAATGATCACCTTTGGAGAAGAAGCATAGGAGACTGGAAAGAGCTTGAGTTTGAAGTCTGATTGAGATGACCATCCCTTAAGTTTCCATCAGGGTAACAGGATTGAAGATAATATGTGAAAACACCTGTCATGGTTTGGGAAATAAAAAATATGGATCAAATATTGTTAGTTTAGTTTATTTAATTGTACTATTTATTTTATTTATAGACTGATACTTACGTCACCTTTACAGGTTTACCCACAGATAGGTGGAGTATCACATTCTTGATGTAATTTTTGAAATACTGGAAAAGTTCAGAAAATGTTCAGAAAATGTTTCTGACATACTGGCCTGATATCTCTATTCCCACCTTCCGTGTGTTAGTTCATTGTTAAAATGTAAACACTGTTAGAAGGACTAATACTTTATCTTGTCAATATTTACCCTTTTATGTGAATGGATTTATCAGAGACCTTCTTTATGAGAGATTTAATTAGGAAAAAAATGTAGAGAAAGAGATGAATAAGGTCTTGGGATTCTGAGGCCTGAGGGGTAGGAAAGAATATATGAAGGGGCATTAAAGAGCACGCCTGGAAGGATGGGGATAAAAGGTTGCTCTAAATTCTCTCCTCACATTTAACCTTACTGTCCATCAGAATCAACCCAGAAGTTTTTATAAAATATCAAAACCTAGGCCCCCACATCTCAGGCTTAAGATTTAATTATTATTGGAAAAAAGTATCTTTAGTGCTTAAAAGACCCTCAACAATTCATATGTTTAGTAGAATTGAAAATCAGAGTGAGAAGAAATAGGAGCATAGGAATAGAAGCATATAACTGTTATTACTTTAAAATATATATAATGCAGCTTTTATATATCATATGGTTAGGTAGATATTATCATTATTATCACTGGTCCCATTTGCAAGTGAGTAAATAAAGGTTAGAGACTCTGACTTCCTCAGGTTACACAGGTTAAAATTTGCCTCCTTTGTCCAAGTTCATTATGTTGAAGTTCAATACATATAAATATATATATATATATATATATATATATATATATATATATATATATATATATTCTTTTCAATATATTTTTATTGATTTCAGAGAGGAAGGGAGAGGGAAGAGATATAGAAACATCAGTGATGACTGGCTGCCTTTCTGC
The DNA here is from genome assembly GCA_004026665.1 of Murina feae. Taxonomy (NCBI): domain Eukaryota; kingdom Metazoa; phylum Chordata; class Mammalia; order Chiroptera; family Vespertilionidae; genus Murina; species Murina feae. The sequence continues at coordinate 8,997 of PVJC01039100.1, read as the reverse complement.
ATGCCCCCTACTGGGGATTGAGTCCATCTTCTGGGCATGTACCCTTGAGCAGAATGGAACCTGGGATCTGAGTCCACAGGCTGATGCTCTATCCACTGAGCAAAACCAGTTAGGGCCATTCTGTATTTTTAGATGTGTAGACTGTTTTTGCTAAGTTTTTTGGCTTCAACTATTTACTCAGTAATTACTAAGAATTCATAGATTATATCACATAGAAAATCCTTGAGTAGAAGGCTCAGTTTTCTTTCTCTGTATCTTTATAAATTTAGAATACGAGAAACCAAGCTATGCACAAAAGGGTGGCCATAACTCCTGGTTCAGCTTAAGATGGTCTTTGTCTATACTGTTGTCTGGGAATATTTTCTAACAGTAGCTCCTTCACTTTCCTAAAGGTCCCAACTAGGACGTTAAATTGTATGGTCATGTATCAACTTCTGCCCTTATTTTTTTTAATTTATTGCTTTTATTGATTAAGGTATTACATATGTCATTATCTCCCCATTGCCCCCTCAACCCCCCTACTCATGCCTTCACCCCCTGGTGTGTGTCCATTGGTTATGCTTATATGCATGTATACAAGTCCTTTGGTTGATCTCTCCCCTTTACCTCCCACCCTTCCCTACTTTCCCTCTGAGATTTGACAGTCTGAAAGATGCTTCTCTGTCTCTGGATCTGTTTTCGTTCATCAGTTTATGTTGTTCATTATTTTCCATAAATGAGTGAGATCATGTGATATTTATCTTTCTCTGACAGGCTTATTTCGCTTAGCATAATGCTCTCCAGTTCCATCCATGCCCTTATTTTGTAGAAACAAGTTATTGATTTGGTTGGGTTTTCTTTCTATCAACAGTTCTCATAGTTTTTTGCTTGTTTGTTGTTACTGTTGTTGTTTTTTAAATCTCCCACCAGGTTTTCCATAGAACTTTACTGAGGTTTGAATATGTGGTGCATATAGAATAAAGGTAGTGATAATCATCACAGTAATTTACATTTACTAATCATTGATTTATCTAAATTATATAATTTATACCCATTATCTCATTTAATACTTATAAAACCTTGTGAAGTGGGTACTAGTGTTGTCCTCATTTAATAAATGAGCAAATTGAAATAGAGAGAAGCTAAGTAACTTGCCCTGGGCTAAGCACCTAGGCAGCCAGGACTTTTGCCCAAGTCTCAGTTCAAGTCTAAGATCCAAATTAACACACTAAAATCCACAATCCTGGAACAAAAGTTCTTATTTGTGAGCTGAAGTAGTCTGTAACAGAGTGTGAGAAAAGCATAGCATTATAGTCATCATGCTGTTGGAAACTTCAAGTCTTCCTCTATAGTTGGGTCTATAGCTACAGGGATATTTGTGGAGAATATATAAAATTCAGCTTAAAATCATAACCTGTGTTCTAGTGTAGACTAAATATCCAGAAGATGGATGTCTTGCTCTTCATCCACATGTTTTAAAATAGTCTGAACCATTTAAAGTCAGTAATTTGACCAGCAATTTGTAACTTGTAACTTTCTGAGTTATATGAATCTAGATCTACCTTTCATTATTCACATGGACCTACTATAAGAAAGAGATCAAAGGACAGCATCTAAATAAATGGTTCTCAGCATAGTTGGCCAAATATTGTCCCAAGTTTGAAACACAAATATACAGAAGAGAGATGGAATTTTCACCAAATTATTTGCTATTGGGCAGAAGTCTGGAAAATAGAAGTTTGAACAGAAGTCTGGAAAATAGAAGTTTGAACACCCAATTGGGGGGAAATATCTAAAACTCTGTCTCAGAAGTACCCACAAGAAAAAGAAAATCAAAACTATATGGCTAAAATGGTAGTCAATGCAAGCAGAGTTATTTATTGCTCAAGGACTCTTATTTGATAAAAGGAATTTAAGAATTACTGATTTCAAACCTTTTCCTCGGGGCAGCCAGAGTAGTAGTGAATATGAAAGAAATGCGGTGATCTTTTGCAAAGTTTGAGGCAATATTTTGAGGGCAGGGAGCAGAGAAAGCTTATTGAATGTGTAGGGTACAACAACAAATGCAAAATGAAGGACATATGCTTTGTGGGCCACAGGAACATGGCTGTGTTTGGGTGTGATAAAGGACCATTAATGTTCCAGGGGCCAAAGGAAGGTGGCGTATACAGCTGTGCAAAGCTAATGGTGGCAGTACAGTAGGTGGTGAGCACACAGATAGGTAATGTCAATAATAAGATTATTTGAGGTCGGTACTGAGGACTAAGTAATGAGTGGGAAATGATTGTGACAAGACACATATGATGAACATGAAAAATTCCTGTGGCAGGTGTTGCAGATTTGTGAAGGGGTCAGAAAATAAACCAAAGCTATAACTTGAGCAGATTTATGTCAAGAGATTTAGTAGATGGCACTGCTGAGGGAGAATGTTGAAAAAAATAAACATGGAAGTGCCTGTCATTAAGAACAAAGCAGAGGTATAGTCTTATATAAATTAGAATAAATCTAACTCTTCTTTTTACAGAGGTGAAATAGAAAGCAGATTTTCTTCTATTCATTCAAACCAAACGCTAATAAAATTGGCCAGCATGAATGCAGAAATAAATCATCCCAAACATGATTAATGTGCACATGTAACAGAGTTTCTGAAAGCAGGTATAAAGTACAGTGGTACAGCGTATTTTTTTCTACCATCACATAAGCTTTATAACAATTCCATGTTTTGATATTTCAAGATAAGGGGGAAAAAGCTCTAAATGTTGACTTCTATGAAGACCAGTGATTACAGATGTATTTGGAAAAATTTTTTAATGAGTAATTAAAAGTGAAAAGAACAACTTTTGAAATTTGGTTTTTAAATCTAAATTTAATTGAGTCTTTATTTTTTAAGAATAGTTTAGGATTCACAGAAAGGTGATGGTACAGAGATTTCCCACATAACCCTTTCCCTCACACATCGATAGTCCCTTCCATTATCCATATCCCCTACTAGAGTGGTACATTTGTTACAAATGATGGACCTACATTGACATATCATAATCACCCAAAGTCTGTAGATTACATTTGGGTTTACTCTTGGTGTTGTATTCTATGGATCTGGACAAATGTATAATGGCATGTATACACCATCACAGTATCATACAGGTATACGCCATATAGTATCACACTGCCCTAAAAATCCTGTGCTCCACCTCTTTATCTCTCTCCCCACTTCAATCCCCGGCAACCATTGACCTTTTTATTGTCTCCATAATATTTTCTTTTCCAGAAAGTCATATAGTTGGAAATATACAGTATGTAGCCTTTATGGAATGGCTTCTTTCACTTAGGATTATGCATTTATGTTTCCTCCTTGTCTTCTCCTGGCTTATAGCTCTCATTTTTGTTTTAAGTGCAAAATGATATTCCATTGTCTGGATACACCACTGTTTACCCATTCACCTACTGAAGGACATCTTGGTTGCTTCCAAGTTTTGGCAGTTGGGAATAAAGGTGCTATGTGCAGGTTCTTGTGTGGACATTAGTTTTTCAACTCCTTTGAATAGATATGAAAGAATGTGGTTGCTGAATTACAAGAGTATATTTAGTTTAATAAGAAATTGTCAAACTATCTTTCAAATTAGCTGTACCATTTTACATTCTTACAAATAATGAATGAGAGTTTCTCCATCATTACCAGCATTTGATGTTTTCAGTGTTCTGGATTTTGGCTATTCTGATAGATATGTAGTGATATCTCATTGATGTTTTCATTTGCATATACCTGATGACTTACCATGTGGAGCATCTTGTGATGTGTTTATCTGCCATCTGCCATCTATATATCTTCTTTGTTGAGGTGACCTGTCTGTTCAGGTCTTTGGCCCATTTTTTAATTGTAATTTTTTAATTTTCTTACTGTTGAGTGCTACAAATTTTTTTATATATCTACTAAAGGTCTGGTGCATGAAAATTCATGCACTGGAGGGGGGAGTCCCTCAGCCTGGCCTGCCCCCTCTCACAGTCCGGGAGCCCTCAGGGGCAGGAGACGACCTGATGATCAGGGAAAGGCAACACCCCATCACATCCCTGCTGCTGCCACTGCTAGCATCACAAGCCTTGGCCATCCCTGGTTACCTGAGCTTCGGGTAGCCCTGGGTGGCTGGGCAGCCACCATCCAAAGCTTGCCTGTGCCTCGGGCTGGTCCTAGGCAGCTTGGGGGTAGGGGGGCTGAGGGGACTAGGGGACTCTGGAGGTAGGCGCCCCAGCAGGGCTCAGGGAACTGGGTGCCACCATCTTTGTGGGTGGGGCATTTAATTAGCATATTCCCTCCTTATTGGCTGTAGGCACCACCATCTTTGCAATGGCATAAGGGTCAATTAATATATTCCCTCTTTATTAGATAGGAATTGGGAATAACAGTCCTTCATAAGATGTCTTTTGAAAATACCGTCTCCTAATCTGCGGTTTATCTTCTTATTCTCTTGACATTGCCTTTTACAGAGTATAAGGTTTAATTCTAATGAAGTAGTTTATCAGTTATTTCTTTCATGGATCACTCCTTTGAGGTTGTATGTAGAAAGTAACTGCCATACCCAAGGTCATCTAGATTTTCCCCTATGTTATCTTCTAGAAGTTAATAATTGCATGTTTTACATTAGGTATGTGATTCATTTTGAGTTAATTTTTCTGAAAGGTGTGAAATCTGTGCTTAGATTAATTTTTTTATGTGGCTGTCCAGTTGTGCCAACATCATTTGTTGAAAAGGCTCTCTTTGCTTTATTGTATTGTCTTTTCTTCTTTGCCAAAGATCATATAACTATATTTATGTGAGTTTATTTCTGGTCTCTTTAGTATTTTAGTTTTCTTTATTTTGAGAATTTAGTATGCTTACAATATTTAGAAATGTGTGATTAAAATAAAAGCTACTGTGTCTTTTGTCTACATATAAAAGGCCTCATTAGTAGTTGCAACGACAATAAAAGGCCCATGGGTGTGAATAACTCTCCTTTGAAGGCTGCTGAGATATTAGAAAATCTCTCCACCATAGGAAAGCCACAGAAGACTAAGTCAAATTGTGATATTCTCTCACTGCATGTGTTCTTCCTTCTCTCACTTGCATTCCCAATTGTGTTCCTTCTCCAAGGTAGAAATGGTCCCCAGGGCCATTCTGTACATGCCCTATGCCCCTTTGCAAGCCAAAGACCCTTGCTGGCTTCCTATTTCTTCTTTCTGCCTCCAACAGAAATTTCCAGCCCATTTCTCATCCTCCAAGGACTGTATTCTTTCCTATGAAGATGCTGATGAATAGACAGGCTCAATGTGTGTGCAGAAAATATTGGTATTCTGCTCAGGTCCCTTTCAAAGCCTTGTTCCTATCTTAGGGGCCCTCCGGACTTTGTGCACGGCAGCTTTCAATAGCCAGTGCCTATTATTTTAGGAGCCCTTTTGCCCACAAGAATGTAGGAATTTACATTTTTGAGTAGGCTTTAAAGCACAGCTGAGTATAGGTTTATGAAAGCTCAATTCTCCCACCTTGGGTCAGAAATAATGCTGAGACAAAGCTTATCCTTCAGGGCTCCCCTGGCGAATCACGCTGGAGCAGGTGGCTTCCTCTTTGTACCTCTCCTGTTCACTCCTACTTTACTGATATCCCCTGTTAGTATATACATACTTTCCCATAAATCCTTGTCAGTGTCTGCTTCTGGTATACCACTCAAGATAGTAGCTATCTGTTTTAGAATGATTTATATTTTACCTTAGATTATTGAAGATATATGCTCTAGCTCAAAGGACTTACTCTTTAATGATGGAATAATATGCCCATGAAGGAAGGGTGTGTGTGTGAACATGTGCCTGTAAATAGTTCCTTTAAACTCTGCCAGTGATCACCTAATTGATATGCACAAGGCAAGGATTAGTTATACCTAAGTTATTGTTTTCCACATTTACAAAATGGGTCCACTTGCTCAATAACTTCTTCATGAGGTTGTTGTAAAGTCCATATAAGATAATGAAATTACTTAGAGCTTAGCCTGTGCTAAACACACAGTAGTAATTCTTAAACATTTGCTAACTTATTGCTAAGTAAATTGTATATAGCTAAAATTAAGAACTTTAAATTAAAACATACTAAATGGGTTTCAATTATACCTTTCTATTTTATTAAAGTATGACTTTGAGTAACTACTTTACCTTTTGTAAATGCCTCAGTTACCACTATTAAGTGAAAGTCCTCAAATCATGGAAATTCAGCTTGAAATAGACCAATGAGCAGAATTATTATAAGTAGCAGATTTATAACAAAATATATATTAACTTTATTTAAAAATTGAGGTCTTGAAATTAATGACTAACAAAGTAATTATCAGTGATAAATCTCAACGTATAGTTTATGGCACCACTTGATAAAGTTGAGAGCTACCAGTTAGATATTACATGCATTGAGTATACTTTTTATTGTGTTTATGTCTTAGGACAATGGTTAGCTTTATTAATAAGAACATTAATAAGACTAAGTTTATCCATTTGATCTCAGTGTGGGCCAGTGAACTTTGCTCTGTTTCATGATCACAGACTGAATTCCTAATTCTTGCTAGTCATTGTGTGGATCTGTAATGCTCAAAATGAGAACACTAATGAAACTGGTGAATGTGAACACACCAGTACAAATCCCACAAGGCCATTAAATATATATACATATATATATGTGTGTGTGTGTGTGTGTGTGTGTGTGTGTATGTGTAATATAACAAGTAAGAGTAGCTCCAAAGGATCCAAGAAGTATTAGGTAAGAAGGAGTGTGTTAGTATAGTTATGAAATTCACTAACAACTCATGACAATGACTACGGAAGATACTCAAAGTGCATGCATAGTTCTATGTGACTAGATTCATTTTCTGAAAACGATGGAATGATTTTTAGATTATCTCACTGAGACTTAATTCTAAATTGATAAAATAAGAATAGTAATATTTTTCTCATATATTAAATCACCTAATTTGTTTAAGGAGAAAATATTTTGGGTTCTTTAGAAGACAGGCACAATATTCAGTTAAGTGGGTCTATTATTTTTATGACTTAAAAATACATTAGTTGTAAGAATAGAAAAAATATGTTTTGCCTTGAGATAGCAAACCATTGAGTTAATCAGAGTTGGTTTTAGAGATGCCAAACATAGCACAAAAAGAGCCATGTAACTCCTTGGTGCCTAAATAGGCAGGGACTAGAAGAACTCAAAGAACCATTTTAGCTCCATTATGCTCAATCCCCTAATTCTATAATTTCTCTCTCTCTCTCTCTCTCTCTCTCTCTCTCTCTCTCTCTCTCTCTCTCACACAAATGCCATGTTTCAAGATTCATTAATTAGACCCCCTCTTCTATAAATGATTCTATTTTCCTACTGACCCCCTAATTAGTTCTTGATCTTGATCACTGGCCTCCCCTCTGGGTTTGTTCATATAGGATTTATAATTGTTCCTATGTTCTGAAATCTTATCTAACAAAAATGGTCCATATGCTAGTAAATAAGATATTATTTTTATTTTTAGAAAGAGTCCACCCTCGACTTTGTCTAGTATATTTCTTCAATGCTCAACTTTACTTGCCAGAAAATAATGATACTATGTGAAATCTAAAATTTTATGCTGTTAAATGCAATTGGTAAGGACAAGATCATAACTAATGTGGGAACAGACTTATTGGACTTTAAAATTTTCAAAAACTATGAGATACAAGATAGACCAAGAAAAATGATCAGAGAAATGAAAAATTAAACACTGGTTGATATTGCTCTGGATCAGAGCAAGAATCCCCAAATGGAGCAAATACATTAGGTGAATTAAAGAGAGGATAGCTCTCGCATACTTAAACCCTTCCTCACTGAGTAAGAGACTGCTGCTGCTAATGACTAAATCTGCATTCTCAGATAGTTGGATTTATCTAAGGTGAGGCCACAGCCCTGAGAGAGGCAATATTAGACCCCCCTGAAAGACAATGCTAGTGCCTTTTTCCTAGATATTTTTTCCTTTCTAAAATCAAGTGTATCACTAGAGTAGAAACATTTGGCCCATGTAGCATTGCCAGTACTCTAAAGGATATTGTGAACAATGAGAATCTTTAGCAAATACAGGGGAGAAAAAAGTTTGGGGTTCTTATTTTTATTATCTTTTTTCATTTAGAGTTTTTTTAGAACTTTAATTTAGATATAGAAAAGTTTTTTTCTTAGTTTAGTGGCATTTCACTAGACATAATGGCAACCTCAATTGCCAAGTGGCTGGAAGAAATGGTTTCTCAAGTAAAAGGGAATAGTATTCCCAAAATAGAATTGTGGCAAATTCAATGGAATTAGTTTGTAAATTTGACTTGGTAATGAACCACTAAAAAAAAAAAATGGTGCCAGAAATTTCCCCTAAGTCAATAGCTAACATTGGATAATTGAAATGCTATGACACTTTCACAGAACATTTTAAGTAGATAGTGAAAATAATAATAGTCAATTATATCATAGGGCTTGACAAAAAGAGCCACAGCTACTGAGGCTTGAAAATACCAACTTAGAACCTAAATCCAGGGGGAAAAGTCTTTATAAAAGTTGGGAAATAAAGACATTTTGTGTTTTGACTGGAGAATTTAAATTTTAAAAGGGAAAATTCCTGAATTCCTGTTAGTCCACTAGAGGCTCAGTGCACAAAATTCGTACACAGAGTGGGAGTGGAGGGTAGGGGTGGTGTCCCTCAGCCCAACCTGCACTCTTTCCAATATGGGACTACTAGAGGGATGTCCGACTGCCTGTTTAGGCCCAATTCCATGGGATTGGGCCTAAACAGGCAGTCGGACATCCCTTTCACAATCCAGGACTGCTGGCTCCTGATATCTCGCCTGCCGATTGCCCCTAATCACTCCCCTGCCAGCCTGATCAATGCCTAACTGCTCCTATACCTGCCTGATTGCCCCTAACTGCCCTCTCCCTGCAAGGATGGTCCCCTCCCAACTGCCCTCCCCTGCAGGCCTGGGTCCCCTCCAACTGCCTTCCTTTGC
>PVJC01039099.1:0-16431 GCA_004026665.1 Murina feae | reverse complement strand
TGTGTGTGTGTGTGTGTGTTACCACTGGGGACCTGCCCCCAGCCACATCTGAGGCTCAGAGCAATCTTCCTGTGTGTGTCTACCTGCCGGGGGCCTGCCCCCAGGCACACCGTGGAGGCTTGGAGCAGGCACCCCCTCTATGTTGATCTCTCAGACTCTTGCCCTCCCCTGCATGTTGTTCTCTTTTTTGAGCTGTGGCGAGGGCTGGGTGCTGCCTGCCTCCCAAGCTTGCCTACTGCCCATCTTCCTCCAGCCACCAGAAAGCAGGGAAAACCCCGCCTCGTGGTCAGGTCAGCCTTTTCCTGCTCCCTGATCCCCGGAAGGGACCTGGGAAGCCGCCAAGCAGGCCGCCAACTCTTTCCCACTCACCCGTCCCCTGCTGCCTTCCTTTCCTACTTCCCGGTGCCGCCAAGGGGTCTGGGGAGCTGCTAAGCAGGACCCCGGCCCCTGCAGCCTTGCTTTCCTGCTCCACGATGCCCCTCAAAGGGCCTGGGCAGCCACCAAGCAGGCCGAGACCCCCCCTGCCGCCTCTTACCCGCTTCCCAGTGCCCTCCAACCCTGCCGCCTCTTTCCCATCACGGGTCCTGGGTCCTGCACTGTCCCGCCCTGCAGCCGCTCTGTGCACTCGGGAGGTCCCTCAGCCCGGCCTGTGCCCTCTCGCAGTCTGGGACCCCTCGAGGGATGTCCACCTGCTGGTGTGCCTGACCAGCCTGGGTGAGGGGCTTTCAGGCTGCCCACAGCTCCCATTGACCCAACGTCCCAGCAAGGCTGGCTGGACGCAGGTTCTGGAGTTTTTTCTCCTATAATTGATACTGTTCCTTGAAGGCCTGGGGTTATCTTCTATAATTGATACACTGTTCCTTTAAGGCGGCCTTTTAACTAACTGAAGCCTCCTCTTTGCTTCACTTCACAGCGTCTATAATGAAACAATTGTTACTTTTACTGGTTCGGCTGGAGCTGCTCTTTCCTTCAGCTCCGGAGGATTCTATGATTGTTACATTGTTTCAAATGTTTCAAATCTGTGTTTTGCTAGAGGCAGTTTAATCGAAGCTGAGCTGAGCGGGCGCAGCTTCACTTTCGCTCCTGCCGCAATGGAAAGGGCTGTTTACTCAGGTCCGTGAGTGGCGGCCGCCATGTTGGCTGGGCTAATTTGCATACAGCCGCTCTGATTGGCTGGTGGGCGTGGCTTACCCTGTCTCGGAGAAACGGTTAATTTTAATATTTCGCTTTTATAGAGTAGATTAGAGAACCAAAGCATGGTAGTAGAACAACGTAGTATAAATTTAGTGTGTGAGGATTATTATAATCTCTATATATATAAAAGCCTAAGTGACCGGCCAACCAGCCGGTAGCTATGATGCCCAATGACCACCGGGGGCAGACACTCCAACCGGTAGCTATGATGTGCACTGACCACCACCACCAGGGGGCAGATGCTCAATGGAAGGCTGCTAAGCTGTGGTAACTTGGCAGCTGCAGTTCTTGGATGATGCACCTGGAACCAAAGAGGAGGGAGCCCAATTCCAGGATGCGTCACCCGAGAACCACCCTCTTGCAATCCTGGACCCCTCGGGGGATGTCGGAGAGGAGGTTTCAGCCCAATCCCTGCAGGCTAGGCCAAGGAACATCACTGGTGCACAAATCTGCACCAGGCATCTAGTAGGATTATAGAGCAAGGAGGAAGGGGATGGACCTCACAGAACAACACAGCTAAAATTGCTTAAAATTTTTTTAATAAAGATATTTTTTATTGATTTCAGGGAGAGAGAGAGAGAGATAGAAACATCAATGATTAAAGACAAACATAGATTGGTTGCCTCTGCATGCCCTCAACTGGGGATCGAGCCATAACCCCAGGGATGTGCCCTGACTAGAAATCAGTGACTCGGTTCATGGGTCAACACTTAATCATTGAGCCACAACAGCCTGGTTAAAATTGCTAAAATTTTGCTGAGTATATGTGTCTGTAGGATAAGTGTAAATTACTATTATTAGTATTGATTAATAATATGGGGACTAGAAAAAAAAGGTTAATTTAGAGGCTATTCTTAAATTTTTATAGACATTTTTCTGCTTTAGTTATTGCCTCCATGCTCCTAACAATACTTTGTAATTGCTTCCCTTTATTTCTTAAAAAATATATCTTTAAAACATTGAATAACATACAATCTTTGCAAAAGTGGACAATTCCATAAAGTACAAATTTTTAAATAAAGTTACTAATTACTCTAACCACCTACAAGTATCACTTACAAAATGTGGTACATATATTCCCAGCGATTACTTTTTTTCTCACTTAAGCAATGATTTCAAGTCCACATACTGAATAACATTTTCCTCTGCTTTCTCATCTGTAAAATTAAAAAAGTATATATTAACTTCATCACAAACTTGTAAAGATAAAGTGTAAAAACCTTTAGAGCAGTGACTGGCTATAATTAGCATGCTCTGGTCAAACAATAAATATTAAAAATAATGATGTCTCAGCTATTTTTCTAGGCCAGAGCTATTCAATAGAAATAAAATGTAAATACGCTACACTGAGAAAAGAAGAAAGATTTAAAATAATCAATTTAACCTTACATCTCAAGAAACTAGAAAAAGAACAAACTAAGCTTAAGATGATCAGATGGAAGGGAATAATAAATTTAGAGAAGTAATAAATGAAATGGAGAATAAAAACAATGAAAAAGTTAATGAAACTGAATTATTTTTTAAAAGATAAACATAAATGACAAACTCATAGGTAGACTAATCAAAGAACAAAGAGAAGACTCAAAAATCAGAATGAGTAAAGAAACATTGCAAATGACACTACAGAAATTAAAAAGACATTAAGGAACTGTTAAAAGCAATCATATACCAATAAGTTAGATAACCTAGGAGAAATGGATACATTCCTAGAAATATATAACTTATTAAGACTGAATTATGAAGAAATATAAATTCTGAACAGATCAACAACAAATGAGGCAATTGAATAAGTGATTAAAATTTTCCCAACAAAGGAAAGTTCAGAAATAGGTAGCTTCACAAGTGAATTCTATTTAATATTTAAAGAATTAATATAATACTTCTTAACTCTTTCCAAAATAGAAGAGAGAACACTTGCAAATGCATTTGATGAGGCCAGCATCACCCCTATACTAAAAACCTGACCAAGCCACTTCTAAAATAGGAAACAATAGAGCAATATTCCTGATGAAAATAAATGTAAAATCCTGCATATAATATTAGCACACCAAATTCAGCAGCACATTAAAAGGATCATACACTATGATGAAGTGGGATTTATGTCTGGGGTGCAAGGAGTGTAAACATATGCAAATCAATCAATATCATATAACAAATTAATACAATGAAAAGATAAAAATTACAGAATCATTTCAGAAATGCAGGAAAAAATGTTCGACAATATTGAACATCCTTTTGTAATACAAACTGTCAACAAATTAAGTATAGAAGGAAGTTACCTCACAGAGTAAAGACCAAATCTGGAAAACCCCCATCTAACATGATACTCAAGGGGGAAAAACTGAAAAATGTTTATTTAAGATCTGGAACAAGTCAGAGATACCCACTCAGGCCACATTTATTTAGCATGTACTGGAAGTCATAGCTAGAGCAATTAGGCAAATAAAAATGATGTCCAAATTGGAAAAGAAGTAAAATGATTATTTCTATTTTTAGATGATATGATTTTTAAAAAATATATCTGTATTGTTGAAACTATTACACATGTCCTCTTTCCCCCCCGCCCCATTCACCCCCTCTACCCTCCTCAGGCCTTCACCACACTATTGTCCATGTCGGTGGGTTATGCATCTATGCATACAAGTGCTTTTTAAGTCTCTTCCTGCCCTCCCCCACCTTCCATCCGAGTTTCATCAGTCTGTTTATGCTTCCATGTCTCTGGATCTATTTTGTTCATCAGTTTATTTTGTTCATTAGATTGTACATCTAAGTGAAATCACATGATACTTATCTTTCTCTTACTGGCTTATTTCACTTAGCATAATATTCTTCAGGTTCCTTTTATATGCAATCTCAAAAGGTAAGAGACCCTTATTTTTTTACAACTGCATAGTATTCCATGGTGCAAATGTACCACAGCTTTTTAAACCACTCATCTGTTGATGGGCACTTGGGTATTTCTAGATCTTAGCTATTGCATATAGTGCTGCTATGAATATGGGGATACATATATTTTTTTTGTGATTGGCATTCTGGGATTCTTAAGATATATTCCTAGAAGTGCGATCACTGGGTCAAATGGCAGTTCCATTTTTAATTTTTTGAGGAAACGCCATATGATTTTATATGTAGAAAAACCTAAAGGCTACACACACACAAAGTATTAGAAAAAACACACAAATTCAGCATACAAGTCAACATACTTCAGTAATATATAATGTCTATGGTTTATATTATATATTAATTATAAATAGCTTGCCTAAAATATTAAAATAATATACATATTTACTATATGCAGCCCAACTTACATGCAGCAAATGTTGAGGGAATAGTTTCAGATTTCTCATTTTAAGGACACAGACTTGACATAAATGTTATGGAGAAATATCATCTTATTTGTTTAATATAATGAGAAGGTAAAGGAGATCATCCATGTATGTAACTATCTGTGTACCTACCTGATTCAGAGCATAGACGTGAAAGTCAATTGAGAATAATTTGTTATCAACTCAACTACTGGATCCTTGACAGTTTATACACAGGTGAAATAAAAGAACAGATATTGAGGTTATTAAAACTAATGCTGACTTATTTTTACCTGATGTTTGAAGTGGAAGTTAACCAGACCAGGTAACACAACTGATTGATGTATTTATGGGCTGAGTGAATCATTCATTTGTTCACTCAGAAATACTTAATGAGAGAATTATGTGAGCTAGAAACTGGGACATATAGCAGAGAACAAAAAGATAGGATTTTACCTTTGTAGAATTCAAATCGATTGATGCTTGCTGATAAACTAATGAATAAGAGCATTGAAATGAAAAGCCGTCCTATCTAACAAAAGAGTAATATGCAAATTAACTGTCACTCCGGGACAAAGATGGCCGTGCCCATAGCAGTGGGGCAGGACGCTGGTGGCGTCACCCTGGCAACGTGAGCCCAGCAGGCATTGCCTCGGCAACCTGTGAGCAGGTCTCGCTGCCCTGGGGCAGGCAAGCACTGCAAGCAGGCAGCCCCCAGAAGGGCCTGCTCATGGGTCACTATGGCAATGGGAGGTGGGGAGAGGGAGAAATCGGGGAAGCAGGCGAGGCTGACCCTGCTGTGTCACTGGGGCAAGATCTGGGAAGCAGGTGATGCCAAGACCAGAGAAGCAGGCAAGGCCGGTCACGGCACCTGGGTCGGATCAGGAAAGCAGGCAAGGCAGAGATTGGGGAGCAGGTAAGCATGGCTGGCAGGCAGCACCAAGTCCTGGCCACAGCTCAAGGGAGAGAACAACATGCAGGCAAGGCCAGGAGCCTGAGAAATCAACACAGAGGGGTGCCTGCTCCAAGCCTCCGCGGTGTGCCTGGGGGCAGGCCCTCAGCAGACTGACACATACACACACACACATACACAAGGCGACTACTTCAAGCCTCAGATGTGGCTGAGGACAGGCCCCCAGTGGGGACACACACAGTCACTCACACACACGGGATGCCTGCTCTGAGCCTCCATAGTGCAGCTAGGGGCAGGCCCACAGAGGACACAAAGACACACACACAGACACACACACACATGGTGTCTGCCAGCCTGGGGCCATCAGTAGGACATCCACTGAGAGGTCCCAGACTGTAAGAGGGGGCAGGCTGGGCTGAGGGACTCCCCCCTTCGCCCCCCCCCCGTGCACAAATTCCGTGCACTGAGCCTCTAGTAGTGTTATAAAGGAAATAAGCATATTGATTATATAGGGAGTTATTTGCTGAGAGACAGAGTAGTCAGAAATGGGTCTCTAAGAAGGTGACATTTATAGATACTGCTACCATATGACCGAATCAATTAGATATTTTCTATGTGGAGAAATAAATTTGTCTCTATAATTAAAAAGACAAAACTCTCAGTAGCATGTAATAACAAGCTTTTACTTAACTCAGAAATCTGTGATAGTTGGGAGTCAAAAGATCTAGGCTGGGCTTGGCTGGGAGAAGCAGACATTGCTTCACATGTCACTTAACCTCTGGGACCAGCAGATAAGGTAAGTATCTTATGATGATGATCACAGCAGAGGAGCAAGTGAGTAAGCAAATGCTCACAAGCACATCTCTAGCTTATGCCCAGTTATGTATGATGACATCCAGTCCAAAGTAACATGGCCGAGCTCAGTGTCCAGGAGGGAGGAAGTACACTCCTCCTATAGAGGTGAAGGGATGGTGTGGCTCTTTCTGAACAACAATCTAACCTACAACATAAGTGAGAAAAAGGATAAAACATCAGACAATTGTTTAGCACTCAAAGGCAGTCCATATCTACCTGTCACCCTGCCTTTATGATTTTTATTGCTACTTCAGTACACAGAGTAAATGCATGCAGATACTCTCCTCACCAGGAGTAGGGGACACTGCATGAAGCCACAGGCATCATGGTGGCGGGTGTTTGGATACGTACAGCTATTCATGTAAGACTACCCCTTGTTCACATCTCTGAATGATTGCAAGATTACAGTATTTTCCTCCATCAAGGTGAGGACTAACTTCAGCTACCACAAAATTTGAAATTTGTAAGAGGGTTGATACTGAGAATTTTCCTAACCACTTATTCTGGCTTATCCATTTAGTGATAAGAATGAACCTTTATTTGACAAATATTGTTAACTTTCACTAGATTTGAATAGGGAAATGGCTGCCTTTTGTTGTATATATATTTTTTAATATATTTTATTGCTTTTTCACAGAGAGGAAGGGAGAGGGATAGAGAGTTTGAAACATCGATGAGAGAGAAACATAGACCAGCTGCCTCCTGCACACTCCCCGCTGGGGATGTGCCCGCAACCAACGTACATGCCCTTGACAGGAATCGAACCTGGGACCCTTCAGTCGGCAGGCCGACGCTCTATCCACTGAGCCAAACTGGTCAGGGCCTTTTGTTATGTATTAATACTTCAAGAAATCTGTACCATATTTTCCGGCGTGTAAGACGACTTTTTAACCCAGGAAAATCTTCTCAAAAGTCGGGGGTTGTCAATGGAACCGGACAGAGACCACAAGTGTCTCAGGCCAGCTCCTTTTTTTGCTTCTTTACCCAGGAAAGCTTCTCAAAAGTTAGGGTTTGTTTTATATGCCCAGTCGTCTTATACGCTGGAAAATATGGTAATTTAATTCGTGACACTGAGAACTAGAATATATTATTGCTACTACTGAGGGGTTTCTTGTAGTTTTAAAACTGTCAATATGAGTAATAAACTATAAATTTTCATTGAAAATAACTTAATGACTATAAAGGTAAATTGATTAGTCATATAATATGTTAGTGTAGATGATATATGACTTTAAATGTTGATTAGTGTTTTGTTTTTTAAAGCTACAAGTTTCAAAGGAGGTGCTTGTAATCCATTGTTATGCAACATTCAGGACTCAGGTTCAATATCTTAAAAATAAAGCTATTCTACTATATTAGCAAAACATAAGATTAAAGTGATTTGACGCTCTCAAGTCTACCTATTCCAAGTTCCATTGCAGGGATCCAGACCTGAATAAGGTAGATTGTTGTCGTTCCAATTTATGCCAGGAGAGGGTAGTCTTCCCACAGAAAACTTTTAATGCTTTTGTTTTCCTTACATTGTGTCAGCGACATACACTATTAAAATTCAAATTTTAGTAATTGTGTTAATTGAAGTTAGAATTGATGACCTACAGTCTTTTATAATCCAAGTATTTAAATCTGTTTTTCTATGAGATAATATAGATAAAAGGAAATAAGTGGGGATCAACCAGGATACATTAGTAATTGTAAAATACTATTTTAGTAGTTAGAATATCTTTTCTAAGGAAGTGATATTTTCCCAAGTACAACACTTTTTAAATAATAATATATTTGTGAAAACTGTGGGAGAAAGAAAAACAGAGAATATCAAATCATACAGGGATTCTATTAATTTGGGTAAGTTATATTCTCTCTTTAGAATAAACCGATACAATTTCATTATTTTTCTGCTATTTTAAAAATGTGATTGTTTTGCTTTTTATTCTAATTGAGTGCTTGGTTAATATACATTTACCAAGTTCTGTACAAAGAAAAAAATCTACATTCCTCGATCATCTTTAAATTTGGGCAGTTCAGTGTATAAAAGCCCTATTACAATATAAAATAGAACTAAATTATCATCTTAGATTTATTATTAGTTAACCCATGAGTATATTTTTTGAAAACCAAAGTAGTCTCACTAATTCTCCCAGTTGCTTTGTCTGTAAAATGAAGAGCTTAAATACCCACACTTGGAGATATTTTCTTGACTTTTTTTTTTCCATTCTTTCCTCTACCATTGACATAATTCTTTTCCAGTATTAAAATGTGGAGTGCAGGGAGCAGATCTCCCCCTTGCGGGTTCTTGCCTCATGAAGTCTGAAGAATAAAATTCATGGACTAAAAGGACTTGTTAGTAAAAGTGTGGAAATTTATTGGAAGCAAACACAGGCTCCCACATAGTAAGGGGTTCCATGGGGATAACCCACTAAGCTCCTTTATTTCTAGAGCTTATAAAGGCTGTAGTTCTTTGTCTCTTCATTCTCCTTTCTCATTGGACCCTTTCCCATTTTATGACCCTGTGTTTTCCTAACTGGTCAGTCTTTTGCAGAATATCAGCTTCAAAGCCCAAACCCCACAGGGTGCCCCCTCACTCGCTCCCTGTTATCTGGTAGCTTCTCTCTATCTCCTGTGGACATGTGTCTCCCTTTCTAGCATCTGTCCACATTTCTCTGTCCTCTGTGGAAGTTTGTTTCCTTTTCCCCCATACTCGTGACTTTTCTTTATCCTCTGTGAATGTATGCCTTCCTCTCCCCTTATCCCATGGCACTTTCCTGTTCTCTGTGAGTATGTATGCCTGCTGGTGGCTCCAAGCCCTCAGGGATGCATTCCTCCCCCAAGGACCCTCTTTCTTCCTAAGACTCCCTAAATATGCCTATTGTATCCCTAAAGTCCTTTTCACTATGAAGTGTTAATTCATGCTGTACCTCTTTCAGCTCTCTTCTAGATTGTTTTGATAAGGATATTGCTTCTCTGTAGAGCAGATTTAAAGGCCATCTGATTTCAAACTGATAGTGTTTGAAAGTCCCTTGTTTTACTTTATTTTTTCGCTGCTTCTTAAACTTGTCATTCAAATCATGAAAGGACTTAAGGATTGAGACTTTAGATCAAAGGTAAAAACGAAAGCTTAATAACTGCTTTCTTCTTGGCTCAGAATCCATCCCAAGAATTGTGTGCAGTAAGAACACTAGAGCAAATCATGGCATAATCTAGTGCCAGCATCCAAACTTACTCAAATTCTACATTTAGTGCACTGAGCAACGAATCTCTCTATTAGAAAGTTGGGTAAGGGGGCTGCATGTGGGGACTATCTGGGTCTGACCCCCAGCACCCGTGTTTACTGAGAATCAGAGCAACAGTTTCCAGAGCTGTATTCTTTAGCAAGTGTGACATCAACAAAAGACGATTTGAGAATGAGCTTTCCAGCCCCAGGGACGTGAATTTATAGTCATGAATGAACAGATAGCTGGGCTTCTCAACTGAAGCTTCAAACTCAATTATGATTAGCAATAAAAGAGCTATTTACCTGGAAATGATGTGCTGCACAGGTGTGTTGCTCTGGAAAAGCCATTCTACCACTCAGCTCGGCAATGTGCATATGCTCATCTTGTTTGACTTGGTTTATGACTATGTGCAGTGGGACTGCCAAATAAATTGCTTTCAAAATGTTAAGTACCTTATACCGAAGAATAGTTAGCTGTCTTTTCAGTATAGGGTTTTGCTACATTTGTTAGTTTATTTCTGTCCTCCAAATTTTCCCAACCACAAACTGAACAGAAGCTCAATCCCTCCTTCCTTGTGAGGAAAGAGAATGGTGAATCTTAGCATAAAAATGGGAGAGACAGCATGGACAGAGCTGGAGAACATTATGCTAAGCAAAATAAACCAGTCAGAGAAAGGTAATTATCACATGATCTCACTCATTTGTGGATTATAATGAACAACATAAACGGATGAACAAAAACAGATCCAGAGACAGAGAAGCATCGATCAGACCGTCAAACCTCAGAAGGAAGGTAGGGGAGGGGTGGAGGGAAGGGGGAGAGATCAACCAAAGGACTTGTATGCATGCATATAAGCCTAACCAATGGATGCAGACACCAGGGGGTTGAGGGCATGAACAGGAGTGGGGTGTGGGGATAGTAGGGGGATAAGGACACATATGTAATATCTTAATCACTAAAGAAAAACACAAACAAAGAAAATAATTTTAAAAATGGGAGGGATGAACCCATCTGTATGAGATAGACATGTAGCTTCTCTATTAAAACTATTCCTCTTACTACTTAAGGCTAAGGAGGCAAAGGAAAGAATAACAGAAGGAATATAGGAATGTGATCAATCAGGCAGGTGGCTAAAGCAGTGCAGATACTCTGTGGATTCACAGAAGGAGAAGGAGGTGCTAATGAGCAGAGGTTTGCCTAGCTTTGCCTCACTGATTGTAACATGTGGGTAAAGACACAATTGCAATACTTTTCCTCACCAATAGGCAAAAGACTAAACACCTGAGGAGAGAACTGATATTTACCTTATCTAACTATCTACCAGGTGCTCTGTCAGAACTCAACACAACCCTGAATGGTTGATGCCATTATCTCAATGGTTCAAATGTGGAAACAAAAACTTAGTGAACTTGGATAATTTGTTTTTATTAGTGCCAGAGTAGAATTTAAATCCAAGTATGTTATTCAAAAACCAAGTATCAGAAATAGTTTTTCAAGAACTTGAAGTTGCTTCTCAAAAATAACCAATCAACCCTCACTGACCTCTTTCCCATTCCGTGCTTCTTTGTGTAGAAGTGGTTAATGGCATTTTCCTTCTGTTACTGAAGAGAATAGCAGATTCTTTGTCAGTGGAGACCACTCCTGAATCAGGCTGCCTCAGTGTCAACAAGGTCTCTCTCTCAACAATATATTTTCTATTTTTTCTTGCCAGGGGAAAATGTTTCATGAATATTCAGAAAGAGAGATGTTCTGATAGCTATTATCACTCATCTATACAACAATATTGTATGAAAATAAGGACTTCGGCTTTCTGAAAATAACTGAAACCATGAAAATGCAATTTAAAGGATGCCTAATACATCAAATTGGAATTCAGAATGCCTGTGGGCCTTTAGCTCAAATCTCATAAATGTATAACAGCATATTTCAAACATCACTGAATAAAATTCTCTGATTTAAAAACGCATACCTTTATCAAAAAATTTAAAAAATATATTTTAATAAAAAACTAAAGGAAGTTCTGGTAATAACAACAAAAATCTGATGTTTGCAAAACTATTTGATATTGTCCTCTTCCCAAAACAATAGAGAATAACTATAACAGACAAATAAAAATGAAGGCATTCATAAGATATAATGTAAGTGTCAGAGGAAATGCAATGACCAGCCTTGGCCTGACCCTTCTCTTTGTCCCGGAGGTCTGAGGGGCAGTCCTCTTTAGTGACGGTTTGCATGTCACTTGGACACTTGCAAAATATGCATTTGCATTTTAAGAAAATGGAACAAGTACATTTTCTTATAAATACTTTAGTACTTTTAATGAAAATCAGGCATGTTGTAGATAGAAGGAACTTAGAAAATTTTGTATTCAATTCTGAACATAGTTAAGGAATCTTCAGCGTTTCTCTAAAGAAGGTGATTTTTGCGCCCAAATTTGAAAGAAATGTGGCTCCCTTGTATTTACAAGTAAACAACTATTATCCTACTACTTCTGCCTCTTGAAAATTTTGGTTGAAAAAAAGCATTTATCTAATCATTCCCAATATAGTCATTAAATTATCAGGTAGCACTAAAGTGTTTAAGGATGTACACACACACACACACACACACACACGTAAGTTTGGCATAACATTATAAAGGCCTGAGGTCCAACATACCCTTTAATGGAGACTTTTTACAATGGAGGAGGGGTGTTAATGAAGGGGAGAGGGCCTCATCCCCCCTGGTTGCTAGTGGGAGTGGGCTTCTTGCCATATCCTGAGACTGGTATGAAAGAATGAATGATTTTTATTTGCATGAAATTATAAGCCCTGGGTTTCCAAAGCCTCTTTTTCCTTTGCCCCATCATAAAAGAAGTGTAGCTGGGGCTTCACTGGAGCTAAAATCAGAGCCAGTGCAGAGTTCCTTCCCATGTCTGCACGGTTCAATACAGCTGCAGGCTCGCTGTAGACCATCAGTCCATTGTGTGTGGGCATCCACATGGCTGTGGGCCACACAGGCCAATGCAGGAGAGCTAAGATTCACAATCCAAGAACATCTAGAGATAGCAAGCTTATTTGTTGAAGAGATTCTGTATCCCCAAATTTTTGTGTACTTGGGTGGCCATTCCCATTCTGGCCAACCATCTCTGTCCTTAAGTTTGACTGACAGGCACCTTTCCTAGTCACCCCAGCTTTACCTGGCATGCATCTATCTCCCCTTTGTTGGATCCCTTCCCCAAGTGTTTTGCAGAGAACAGGCCAGTGATTCCCTGGGGAGTGTAAATTTGCAGCTTCCTGGTGAAGCTGCCCAAATGACATGCCATAATGTCTGGCTTCCCCTTTGTTCCTTTCCTACTATTAATAACTAGCTAAGTACTATGATATCAGGAGAAACCACCAACTCTTTGTTGAAAGGAATAACAGACAAATGCCATAGCAAACAAAGAAAGATTTACTTAAGAGTTGTTTCTTTATTCAATGGTTCTAATCCTTTTCTTGACATCTGAGGAGCTCTTTAAAATACTGAGTCCTGGGTTCCACTCCAAGAAATCCTTATCTAATTTTCCCATATTGTGTTCTTGGATTTTAAAGCTCTCATTACAATTACAGGTGATTGTAATGTGTAGACACTGAGGACCACTGACTCAGTCTTGTGTTCCATCATGCCTCCCAATTCAAGAGGCCACTGTGGGAGAGCATCTCACTTTCCCTGAAGTGCAGTCAATAGCTGGAGGGACACATCCTGCCACCTCTTGCCATATGGTCACACAATTCTGACTCAAGCTTTTGCTGGCTAGTGCGGGAGTGACCAAGCCTTTTTGAGTTGGAGTCTTTCGGTCCTTCAGAAACAAGGAAAGTTCAAACATCTGATTGACCCCAGTCACATCCGTCTCAGCACCATTCTTCATTTTCTGTCTCAAACTTGAATTGGGTTCTGTCATAGAATTCACCACAAAGTCCAGTTATTTTATTCATCTGCCTGCTCATTGGATCGATTGTTTTCTCTCATGATACAATGTAATTTATGAGAGCAAGAACTTTTTCAGTTCTCACCACAGTGCCCAGCACACAATAGACTTCCAATAAGGATATTTTGTTTGTATAAATTAAAAATGATTACATGAAAGAGAGGTAAAAACTGAGACAATAAGTAGAGAGATGACCTCGCCTGAAAAACCATGGGCTTCTGAGGTCCTTCCCACTGGTGCACTTTTGAAACAGGAGTGTGACCAAGACAAGGAGTTGCAAGAGTAGGGCCTGAGAAAATCTGCTCCCACGGGTGGGAGCTTACCCTGCTCTATGAAACTGTGAGGATCCAATTTTAGATTTAGTACGTGTGCTTTCAATGTACCCTGATTTAAGTGGAAGATGGTTGAGGCTATTGTTTCTGCTTTAGCGAAATCCATGAGGAAGAAAAATCAACCCTGCAGATCAACACTAGGATCAAGATATTTGTTAGCATCCTCTCCAAGCAGTAAGTGACCAGGTTCAGGATAGACCCTCCCAATGAGTCAAACTCTGGCACTTACAAAGCTAATGCTCTTATAGGTATTTTTCTGGGTATTTTAAATGACAAGAATTTCCATAGTAGTGGTATTTTCTTAATATCCCAAAGCATAATATATGGACAGAATTTTTAAAAATTAATGTATATTTTATTAAGCAAAAGGTGTTGAATCTGTTGAACAAGTGCTTGTGTGTCTGTATGTGATGTTGTATCAATGTACACATATATATTTATACATAATTTTGTTTTGATTTATGTGTATAATCTTATATAATAAAGAAGTAATATGTAAATTAACCCTCATGCCTCCACAAGATGGCTGCCTACCACCAGGCCATCAGGGGTGTTAGTGAGGGATGACCAAACGACTGAACAGCAGGCTGCATGGGGAGACCAGGCTGGGGGGCGAGGATGGAAGGGGCAACCAGGCCAGCAGGGGGGACAGTTGGAAGTGAGCAGGCTGGTGGGGGGGCCAGTTACATGTGACCAGGCAGGCAGGCAGGTGAGCAATTAGGAGCCAGTGTTTCAGGATTGTGAGAGGGATCAGGACTAAACCAGCAGTTGGATATCCCCCGAGGGGTCCCAGATTAGAGAGGGTGCGGGCAGGGCTGAGGCTCCCCGCTCTAACCCTGTGAATGAATTTCATACACCGGGCCTCTAGTCCTATATAATAAAAGACTAATATGCAAATAGACTAAACTGTGGAAAAACCAGAACAAACAACCAGTTGCTATGATGTGCACTGACCACCAGGGGGTGTGTACAGAACATGGCAGGCGTTGGCCATGGCAGGATGGTAGAGCAGGTGAGTCGTGGTGCCAGACCAAGGCAGGGTGCCAGTTGCTATGGTTGGGGCAAGCCTCTGGTGGTTACTGAAAATTCTTTGCTCCTACATGACTCAGTCCCATCCAGCACTCACACCCACTGCCAGCACCGGCCCCGCTTGCACCCCCAGCCAGAGCTGTCACTCGCACCCGCTGCTGTTGCCTGGCACTGGTCCCAATCACTCAGTGCCATCAGTGGGTGTGAGTGGCAGCTGCTGGCTCTGATCGCCCCTGAGGGCTTCTCCACCTTCCCCTGCTCCTGAGGGGTGATGGGCAGCGGCTGCTGCTCACACCCGCTGACGGTGCCGGCCCCAATTGCTCTGTGCTGTCAGTGGATGTGAGAGGGGCTGGCGTCATCAGCGCATGGGGTGGCAGTGGCAAGAGTGGGGCTTCCTGCAGACAGGGGCCTGGGGGCTATGGCAGGAGGGGCCAAGTGGGGGCACAGAGGATGGGTCGATACCCACCCCTGTGCCCACCGCAGCCCTGCGGCCCACAGTTCCTGTCAAAGTGCACATGTTTGGGAAGTTTTCAAGTAGATATCTAAAAGAGGAATTGCTGGGTCACATGCTAACTCTATTCTTAATTTTTTGAGGAACCTCCAGACTGTTTCCCATGGTGGCTGTACCAGTTTACATTCCAACCAGCAGTGAATGAGGGCTCCATTTTCTCCACAACTTCTTTAACACTTATTATTACTTGTATTATTGATAATAGTCATTCTAACAGGTGTGAGGTGACGTTTCATTGTAACTATCCTATTTTTTTCCTGGTTAACTACTAGCTTAGGTTTCATGTCCTAACATGAACACTACAATGCATTCAGGTGAATAAAATCTGATATATAGATTCATGTACATATGTTTGATATGCAAAACCTTGTGATTAAATCTCTTCAGTGTTGAATCATTGGTGGTGGCTTCAGAACACTGTTTTCCTCAGTCATGATGAATAACTGAGAATATAATTTTTCTGTCTGCAATTCTTTTCAACATGCCCTCTTATTTCCCACAGGAGATGAGGCAAATAAAACAAGTAAAATAGGATAAAAATATTTTACAAGAACATTAATTAATCACTTATAATAATAAGTGGTTTCAGAACACCGTTAGGTCATCCCGTCAACCCCTGAGGGCCACTGTAGAATTG
Organism: Murina feae; assembly: GCA_004026665.1. Lineage (NCBI taxonomy): Eukaryota > Metazoa > Chordata > Mammalia > Chiroptera > Vespertilionidae > Murina > Murina feae. Next base: position 497 of record PVJC01039099.1, on the reverse strand, counting down.
TCATTGAAATCACCCTTCTGATTCTTTATCAAAAATAGTTCTAAAAAGTGTCAACTAGAAGAGTATTTTTTTTGATGAATTCATGCTCAATGCTGAGAATAAATCCCATTAACATCCATTGCAGCTGAACATTCATGGTTATAATGGCCAGAGATCATTTGAAAATGCTTTTGTATGACTGCTAATAAAGAAATCAGTAGTTCTAAAGGCAGTTATTAGTTGGATAAAAATTCTATGTTTTTAAATCATTAGGGTTGACAGAATGCATTTTGTTTATTTATTTGTTTATTTAAAGATATATTTCAGACACTAAAGGCTTCACTTAACCAAAGCTTTTAGAAAAAAACATTAACAATATGAATCAAATTAAAAAAAAAAACTAAAACACAAAACATACAAAACTGAAAATCTGTGGGCAAAACAAGAAGACTCTAAAAACCAAATGAGGTCATAGTAAAAAAAAAAAAAAAAAAAAAAAAAAAAAAAAAAAAAAAAAA